>JAJIBD010008752.1:0-87071 GCA_021461705.1 Cryptotis parvus
CCTGTATCATGCTAGTAGAGCCCAAGGGCACCTGCTTGCTCCAGGAACATAAAGAGCCTCAAACCATTCCATTAGGTCATGGGAATGAGGTCTATAATTGTTACTGGTATTTGGCATATCAAATACAACACGGGTAGCTTGCCAGGCTCTGCGTGCTGGTGGCATACTCTTGTAGTCACCTCTAAATCCAGCATTTATTGATGAACCATGTGTCTGCAAAGCAGCCACGCAAGCCAGGCTGTGATAGGCTGGTCTGCTGGGTGGAGTTCTGACAAGAGGGAAGTCAGGATGTGGAAAATGGAGGCCCTCATGGAGTGGGGGTCGTCTGGCTTGTCGCGAGGCTCTGCTGGGGTGACGGGCCAGGGCTAGAACCCTCCATCCCTCCCGGGCGCCTCGTGAGTGGCTGGGCACAGGGAGAGCCAGTAGCAGCTCTGCCCCATGTCTGTGAGTCTCTGGATCAGCATACCTGGGCGGATTTAGAAAAGACTGCTGGATCTCGATGAGCCGGGCTGTGATAGGCTAGTCTGCTGGTGGTCTGCTATAATTTCCCTAAAGAAATCATAGGGAAATTTACATGATTTTTAATATTGAAAGATTTGCTCTTTGAATATTAAAAACATAAAATACATAAAAAGACACGTAGAAATCTTTCAGCTGTTGAATAAGGAAAAATAAAATTTAAATAGAACTTGCAATTGGCCAGTGTATATTGGTTCTACTGGCATAATTATAAATGGTGAAGTCTGAGGTGGAAAGAACAGTTTTGAACCATGTGTGAAGATATTTAGTATGAGCCATAAAAGCATTTATATTTCATAACCTAATAATTTTGGACTCTGAATTTCTTCTAAGGAAATGTTCACTAGGATAAAGCTTCACTTTGGCACAGATAAGTTTGTTGTAGTAGAGAGAGGAATGTGGCAGTTAATGCAGACTGAGCTCATGAAGGAGCTATTCCATTCAGCTACCACCTGCTGACCTTGGCTACTGGGTTGACTTCCCTTTGCCTAAGTTTCCTCTTGGGGGTAATATTTCTACAGCCCAAGTTGCTGAGTTGTTGTGAGGATCAAATGAGTTGACAAATGAGGAGCACTTAGAAAATGTCTGGCATGTTGCAGATACTCTGTTATATAAACTATAATGATAGCAAAAATGTTTTTAAAAAGGTATTCACTTAAATACCAAACATTAAGATGATTATTTAAACATTATATTTCCCTGACATGATGTCATTTTATAAAATCAGGAAACTGGCATTTGGGGAGGCACCGTAAGCTGAAAACCAAGGTTACAATGGTAATGTTTAGTAAAATAAAGAACTTATAATTCTGCATTCATGGTAATCACATAAAAAATACATCTGAAGGAAGGAAGAGAGAAATTGTTTTGTTAGCGTGGTTGGATTTGGAGTTGTTTATAAACACATTTTCTTTAATCCATTATTGCCTTTTTTAATTAAAAAATATAGCAATACCATAACAAAACTAATTCCTTTTAAACACTTCCTTTGGCTTGGACTCTGATGCAGAAAATCAAGCACACCTGGAATGAGGTCATTTGGGAAACCTCAGGAGGGTGAGATGACAAGCTGGGTGCTCTCAGCTGCAGCAGCACCACCGGGAACCACATGCTTGTATGTGCCCTGCTGGAGCCTGCTGCACTGCACTGGGAGTCACGTGATCTCTTGCCAGCTCCTTTACCTGACAGTCAAAGTCAGAGTATATTTTAATCATGTATTTTATTTTTTTAAAATCTGTGTTTGCAATGTCTTTTTAAAAACAGATTGATTTAGGTCTAATTGAATTATGAAAATGTCTTCAGATTTAACATACCAAATTGATGAATATAGACATAATAACATATCTGTGAAATCACAGTCAAGTGGATACATATATTCATCAGCATCCGAAGTTTGATTTTAAATGTCCCCACCCCCAGCTTTTAAAATAGAATTATTATAGGGGCCAGAGCAGCTGACCCAGGTTTCATCACCGGCATTGGATATGGTGCCCCAAGCACCAGGAGTAATTCCTGAGTGCAGAGCCATGAGTAACCCCTGATCCCCCAAAGAAAAAGAAAATAAAAATAGTATTGTAGTAAGAACAGGGAATGTGGGGGTATTGTTGTTTAACAAGTATAAAACTTTAATCCACAATGTGTAAGAGGGGGGGGTAAAAAGAGAGAAAAGAGATAAAGAACCTGCCATAGAGGCAGGCTATGGGAGGGGGAGGGAATTGGGGACATTGGTGATGAGAAATGGGCACTGGTGGAGGGCGGGGGTGCTGGAACACTATGTGATTGAAACCCCCAAACATGAACAACATTATAATTGTATATCTCACAGTGGTATAATAAAATATTAATTAAAAACTTTATTTATTGAACAAGGAAAGATGCAAGATACTGACATTTAGGGACTAAGGAAAATCAAGGAAAATATTTCAATACCTTGCATCTAAATGCCTTCATCAGATATTTCTATTTCTGATAAAGTTGCCTGCAAGCAGGCTAAGTTTGCAGGGAAGGAAAATGGAGAAAATTTAGGAAGGGCCAGCAGATATCCTGAGCCAGGTTAATTGTTAATGAACTAGATTGTCGATTCCAAGGGTCTTAATAGGTCAGATTGTCTTACCATTATTCACAGTAAAATTAGCCTTCCAAAAGCACTTGTTTCTACCCCAGCTCTTCTCTTTTAATGACATTCTTATAGCTCCCAGCTTATCAGTGCATACAGCATCACTAATTCCTAGAAAAGGATGCTTTCTGCTGAGGGGTTAATGAGGCAATGCAAGACTGCCAGATAAAGGATGCTCAGCTCTTGGCTTTCCGTTAAGAGCATATTCCCATATGTTACTTCCCAGGATATCTCTTGTAACTCCAGATAAAACTATTGCTTTATATGAGGCCAATGGCCTTGGGCCTAATGAGTACCAGAATGATATCCTTTACAAATCAGGAAGTCTATTCTCTAAAACTACTAGTATCTAGAATGCTCAGGCCTTTTATCAGATGAGGATGGGTTTTAAATTTTTTATAGCATGTAATTTCTGAGATGATTGTCCAACAATGGAAGAGCTTCATAAAAGTACTGAAATGTTGCTTCCAGTCTTGGATATCCCAGCTCATAGATAGAAACAAGAAATCTTAATGAATAGTAGTGAGCAAGGTGAAGGAAGAAGAGCAAGTAGACAGGAAGTCTGAAGAGGCAGTGCCCTGTGGTGAGGTACGTAGCTAAAAGTAGATCCAGATTTCAGACCAGGTCTCTGTTTCCTAGTACCATTGAAATGAAGCCACAGCACAACTAATATCTTGCATTAGATGGTTTTATATTATAGTTTGATGTGTAGTGAACAAGGTTTGTGATCCTAACAAGTATGATTTGATAGGTCAATAAAATGCTGCATGGTACTATGGACTAAAGTGCTGTTTAGACCTGTGAGGAGTTTTTTACTTGTAGATACAGATGCATATATAAATCAAGGGCATAGATAGTATGGTAAAAGAAACAACATGAAATGAAGAATGATAGGTCATGAGAGAAGTATTTCAAATATAATGTTTGGGGAACCCACCGAGATTATGACATTTGGACTGATCATAAAATGAAGACAGGAATGGCAATTGAAGTTGAAGTAAATTGCATAGAAAATCAAGTCATTCTACCTTCTAAATATATCCAGAATTAGACCCTTTTCCATCCCTCCACTACTAATTCCTGGACAAAGTCTCCATTAAAATCTCATGGAATGATTCAATGACTTCTCACTTGAACTCCCTTCTTTGATCTCTCTCTACGTTCTCAACACAGCAACCTTGGTAGATCTTTAAAGCTCTCTCATATAATCCATTTTAGTGTGAAAAATCCCTATGGCTAACCATTTCATTCAAGGTCAGATTATAAGTCTTTAACCTCACGTGCAAGGTGTGACACAAGCTGTATTTGCTTCTAGTATATTTATTATTAAGGGTAAGTCCCTGAATGATACAGAGATGGTTACTTCTCCTCATCGTCATTCAAACCCTGGAGAAAAGGTTTATGTTGCTCTATTTCTAGTTGTTTAGGCCTGTTAGTGACTCTGGATTGGTATTAGAAGGCTAAAAGCAGTAGGGACTGTGTGAAGAGTGGTATATATATATTATATATACACACACATATATGTATATGTAATATTATATATACACATATATATATATACACACACAAACTTCAAAGTCAATAACAGTGAAAGCAGGAGATCCAAACTACAGTAATCCAATTTAAAAAATGTGCCTACTGAAAAGAATACTCGGGGCGGGGGATGGGAGGGAATCTGGGACACTGGTGGAGGGGAAGTTGACACTACCCTACCGGTGGAACTGGTGCTAGAACATAGTATGCCTAAAACTCAACTATGATTAACTTTTAAATCACACTACCTTAAAATTAATTTTTAAAAAGGAGCTTAGGACTAAGAGGTATTACTATTGGTCATCCCCTTTCCTGGAAATTGATGAAAGAATATGGGATCTAGAGTGAAGGTGTGAAACCTAGTGTGTTTGTCGAGAAGAGAAAAACACATGGCCCCCTAAACTTAGATTGTTGAACAATGAAAGTTTTGGGGAAGCTCCAGGAATATGGAAATGTTCTCATTATGCTAATTCTGACATCTGCTAGAGACCCTTCCATCTGTAACTTGTAAGAAGGAAGAGGGAAAATGTGGAGCATAGCAGAGAATATATAGGAGACTTGCCTAAAATTGTCATATACCACTTTCTCTATATTTTCCCAAGGCAGAGCTGGTCATTAGCTTCACCTACACAAAGCCCATTCCGATATCATTTACCTGTATCCATGTATCCATGAAAGTTTAATGATTATCTTATCATGTATTCCAACACCTGGGAGGGCTGGATCCTGGAATATGAGTTGGGCCTAAATGTTGAAAATTCTGGTATAAGGATATGATACAAGGTGCCAGCCAATATAGACACCAGAGAAATCAAAATACATTTAGGAGGCAGATGCCATTCACAACTGAACAGGAACCAGGACTGATCAGTAACTCTGGGCAGTGTCCAGAGGCAGAGCTGTTGCAGCTCCTGCCTGTGGGAAGTTACCCACGAAGCAAAGAGAGGGGGAAATGACTCCCGTCTCTGCCAAGTTTCATCACTGCTTCTAGAGGCCAGCAAACACACGAGTTGCTGTGGCTGCACTCGCAGAGTCTGTGGGGGATTGAGAGCCCTCCTCTCATCTATCCTACCTCCAGTGACCCAATGGACATAACTATGAGCTTTGCAGCCGCTATTTACAACCGACCATGAGCCAAGATTGATCAGTAACTCTGGGGAGAATGGCCGTACACCATGTTAACATAACAACCCAGTTTAGGGTCACGTGTTTACCAGGACCTTTGCCATAAGCATGTTGCAATGATAAATGTAGTTGCAGCCGGCTAGGGAGCTGGTGTGGGGATAGGAGTGGGTGGGTGGTGGTGGCCTTTGGTGGCCGTAGGGACACACTGGGGGTGGACTGGTGTTGAATAATGAATGTTTGCTGACAACTGTACTGTGAAGAAATTTGTAAATCACAGTATTTTAATAAAGAAAAATGCCAGTAAAATATATTTGGAACTTGGAAAGGTATTCTTTCTGACTCAGTAATTACCATTGTGTGGTATATTAATAGTTAATACTTGAGAGTTGGTGAGGGTGTCAAATAATTTGGAACTATGTTAGGCTAGTGTTTAGATTCGGTTTTACAGTAAAGGGAGAAAGGTCAGAGAGAAAATTTAAAGAAAGGATTGCCAGGTTTAAAGTGACATTTTGCAAAGTCATTCTGTAATGCTGGGCAAAACTGGAGGCAGGGACTCAGTCGGAAGCTGTTTGCTTCAGTATTCCCTATCTCAAGGGTTTCTGACTTGACTCATACCAGAGGCTATTGTTTACAACTTGACTTCATAATCATATACTTAAGTCAGGCATATGTGAATTATCTTTTGACATTTAAATTCTAGTCTAGTTCACTTAAACAAGAGATGATTTCCACCCTTTAATGGAATTATCAGCCTTTAATAAATAGCTCACAGCCCACAGGTAAAGACTATTTTACTGGCAGAGTTCAGCCCCAAATCTGTGTGTCTTGTGAGGCACCTTAGTCTCGCTTACTACTCCTTGATATTCTAAAGTCACATTATTTCTGGTGTTTTCTTAAATCCCTTTACTTTATCCTGATTGTTAGCTTTGTTCTGATGAGTGTTTGTGACATGGGGTTAAAGATTCCTAAACCTCGTGCTCTCTTTCAGGGGCACCCACAGAATAATTTTTTTTCACATTTTTATAACAAAATCAAGATGTTAATTTTTTCTCTACAGACATTTGTGGTTATATAGTGAAGTTCCCCAGGCGTTATAAGAGAGGTGGTGATATCATTAGTTCTAAGAATATTTTCAGTTTGAATTGCCATCATGCTAAACCTTCATAACTGTTGATAAGTATTTGATTAAGATAGCTGTCCTAATCAGAATATAAATAAGTTTTTGGTCAGTGGAGTTACGACAAAAAGTTAAGCAACATTGTTTTAAATTTTTGTGATTTTAAATCCTCATTACCACTGCTGATAACTAGGTTCATCTTTCAAACCAATAATCTTACTAGATTATCAGATTATTTGGCAATCACATCACCAAAAGTTTTCTTTGTATATAAGGAAAAATATCCTTACAGAGATTCCTGGAGCTCTATGCAAATTCCTCTATGATTTTAGCCATTTATTACTTCTGAAATAAGACTCCATCTTTCAGACGTCTGAATTTTGGAGTGCACAGTCACTGGACCCTGTGCACATAGGTAATAGATTTTAGATTCTGTCCATGTGGTACAGAGCCTCTGAACCTGATAATCTTATAAACCTGCTAAAACCCTTGTTGTGGGAGTTTTCAATTTATTGCCACATTGGATAGATACAATAAGCATCTGGAATGAACTCTCATGCAAGGACAGTCAGTCTTGGAAACTGAACACTTAACTTGCAGGGCCTGTGCTAACATAAGGTAATCATTATTAGAAATACATCATATTGTAGAACATTCAGTTGTCTGCAAAGAATTAAAACATTTATTGTTGTAGAAAACTCACACATATTAATGCCAGAGAATTATTGGTTGAGGAAATTTTTCTTTTAGATCATTTTGCTACTAATTAGGATATGTGCACTGGTCAGTTCATTTTATCCTCTGTCTTAAAATACTTCCTAATATGAAAACTCATATATTTTTGTTTTTAGCGCTGACTCATTTTCTGAACTTCAGATTTGAATACTGTAGCCAACCATCATCGAGCATTTGTGGATATATAATATGTAACTTAAATTTAATATTTCCAAAACATATTCATCATTTCTTTCTTGGCTGATTAACCTTTAAACTTCCTTCACTGTCTGTATTACTGTCTTCCCATTGTTCATCAATTTGCTTGAGTAGGCACTAGTAACATCTCCATTAGTCCTGTCACAAGCAAGTGTAACCCAAGGGCATCTGCTTGCTCCAGGGACAGGAGGAGCCCAAAACCATTCTTCAGGTCATGGAACTGAGGCCCATAATTGTTACTAGTTTTTGGCATAGCAAGTAATTAAAACACGGGTAGCTTGCCAGGCTTTGTCATGTAGGTGGTATAGTCTCAGTAGAAGGCTCTCATCTTGAGCATTTACTGATGAAACTTAAAAGGGGAAGATCAGGTTTTCTCTTGGATGGAGCTCTGAAGAACTATGCACTCTGGATGTTGAGAATGACTGACTGCATGATGTGTGGTTTTGCTCTGGCTTCTTTCTAGGCTTACTGGTATCAGTTAGAACATGTCTAGAACTTTATAAAATGTATAAATGTGAAATATCTTGGGAAGGAACTTATCCTAAAATCAGCATTCTCTAAGAATATCGCGTGGCTGTGCGCCAAGGGAGCTGTGGGTCTGGCGTGGGTGGGTCTCTCTCAACTGGCATGGGGCGGAGGAAAGGGCAGGGCCCAAAACTCCACTGGGAGTCCGGCCAGCATGGTCTCTCCTCCGCCCATGAGAGCAAACTCTTGGAGCAATGTTGTACTCAGCCGAGGGCTGGCCGGAGCCCTTACCGGGAGGTCAGCTCCATGGGTTGCTTCCACATGGGGCGGCTGAGCAGCGCAGCTGGCACCAAATGGGGCCAGAAAGCTGCCCCCTTGCCCATCACGCAACGCTCATTCGTGGGGAACCTAAACTTCCTTAACTCAAAAAAAAAATGCATTGTCGGAGCTAATACTTTTCATGTCGGAGTTCTGAGTTTAATCACCAGAACTGTGCAAGTCTCCTGAGTACTGCCAGAAGTGCCTCAATTACATGAACCTCCAATTTCCATTCTTCAAGATCCTTAGGCCAATATCCTGACTCTTTCATAGCATTATCTCTGTGAGAATATTTGCAATAATGAATAAATTTTGTTGACTGTATAATTAATAGGCAACATATTTTTCCTACAGATTCTCTCTCCAACTAGTACCACCTCATATTTATCCAACATCATCTTTTACGCCATTTTATGGTGTGATAAATTTGTCCATCACCAAGCTGTTTACACGAGTCATCCTGAACAGGATTGGCAGAACACTAGATGAAGGACAACCATGTGAGCAAGCTGGCTTCAACAAAGGATTCAGTACAATCGACCATATCCACACAGTAACCAAGCTCATTGAGGTTTGTAGGGAGTACAAGATGCTGCTCTGTCTCACGTTCATTGATTTACAGAAAGCCTTTGATTCTGTGGAGACTGAAGCAGTCATCGAAGCCCTAGCCAAACAGGGTGTTCAAACCAAATACATCAAGATCCTTCTTGAGCTGTAAGTCCGGATTCACCGCCAGGATCTCACCATTCTACAAAGAAGTGATCATTGATGTCAAAAGAGGGGTTCGGCAGGGTAATACCATTTCACCAAAACTCTTCAGCGACACCCTCGAGAACATCATGCAACAATTAGAATGGGAAGGAATGGGAGTGAAGATAGATGGTCGGCAACTACACCACCTCCGCTTCGATGATGACATTGTTCTAATAACACCAAACATTAGCCAAGCGGCACAAATGCTGGCTGACTTCAAATGTGGAAAGATAGGTCTACAGCTGAATCTAAGGAAAACTATGTTGATGAAAAATGAACTAGTTCCAGAGGCCCCATTCACTCTCAATGGAACAAACATCTCTGAATGCAGTAGTTATGTGTACCTAGGTCGAGAAGTCAACATGATGAATGACCTAAAACCTGAGCTGCACAGGAGGAAGAGAGTGGCATGGAATGCCTTCAAAGGCATCGAAGAAATAGCTAAAAGGACAAAGAACCTCCAGCTCGGGCACATCTCTTTGACTCCACTCTTCTCCCTGCATTAACATATGCCTCAGAGACCAGGGCCCTATGAAACCAGGATGAGAATGCTATTCGGGTCTCCCAGAGAGGAATCGAAAGAGCTATGCTTGGAAATCACGCCTCACTCAAGTGAGAGAAGGAATCCGGAGTTCTGACTTCCATTGCTATTCCAGAATCAGGGATGCTGTCTCGTATGCCAAGTCATAGAAAATCAGATGGGCTGGACATGTAATGCGATTTGGAGACAACCGCTGGACTAGAGCCATTCCCGACTGGATCCCACAGGATGTCAAAAGATCACGTGGCTGCCCACCTACAAGATTGTCAGACTTCCTTGTCAAGACCCTGAAGGAATTATTTGAGGCTCTTCATATTCCTGAATCAACCATATACCATTGGGCTACATTGGTAAGTGATAGGGTCCAATGGAAATGTTACTGGCGCCGCTCGAGCAAATCAATGAATAACGGGATTCAAGTGATCAAGTGATCAAGTGACCATTGATCCAGGATATTTGAATCTTCATTAAGTTGATAGACCTCACTACAGAATTTTCTGGAAAGTAAAAAAAATTAATTGTCCTTGGGCCCTTGGCTAAGAAAAAGAGTGTTCATACCACCCTCTCTCTCGAGGACTCTGAACTACTGGTTTGTTTGTGAGATATACACCAGATCCAAATAGGCTTATTCCTGCTTCTTTGAGCAGCTGTTTTGAGCTCACTTAATCTTTTCTCCTAAAGTCATAGTCTTATGATGGTACTAATCTTAAAGACTCTGTGAACCTAGTTCTATTAGTTTGTCATTAAAAACTTTAATGTACACAATACACAAGATAGTCCCTATTTTTAACCCAGGAAAGTATTGGTGGACTCAACCAGGCATGTTTTATGTGAGGGTGTTAGGCTCCTCAGTTTAACGATTTGGAGCTAAGAATATAAATTAGTCATACAATTATAGAAAAGACTATCAAGAAAGCATTACTCCCATCATCTAATTTATTACTTCTTTATCTGACTCTAGACTCATTTCACTCTGAAGCTGAAAAAGATGTTATGTCCCAATGTGTGAATATAGTTCCAATTCGATTAAGAATCAGAACTTTTTTTTGGGGAGATGTAGTTCAGCAAACAAAGCATTTGTCTTTCATTGATAAGGCTCTGAGTTTGACTCCAGGCACCAACAGGAAAAAATGGAAACCACATTATGGGCCCAGAGACATAGAATTCCTCTAAAAAAGGTAGGGCAAGGGAAAGAAACTACATATTGGCAAATCCATAGATCTGGGGTGTCCAAGTTAAGAACACGTGGTATTTTATTTAGGGTGAAGAGATTAATGAGACAGACTTAGCTCAATATGGATGAAATTGTGATGCTTGTATCAAAATTTTGTCCAGGAGCAGATCAAAGTGGTTCCAAAAACCACAAAGATATAAAGTGAAACCTTCAAGTCCTTTAATATTCCACCCAATTAAGATTTCACAGTACAAATACATATGGAATATAGCTTGAAGCTTCTAGTTTCCTTATTATGGATTACAGTTTTAGGCATGCAGCATAGAGAATAGGAGCCAAGGAAGAAAATGCTTCATATTTTTCTTTTGTATTAGGACTGATGTTTAGTTATGCACAACTATTTTCTTAATTCTTAAAAAATATTGATTTTAATTGGTTTAAAATATTATATACATTTGGGATGCATAACTTAAATATCTGTATGTATATAGCCTCATTACAGCCACCATAAAATCATTTGTCATTCTTATAATTACATTGGCCCTCTCATCCCTCACCTTCTACCTCTCTTCCCTTCTCTCAGAGAGCCATCACAATTTTTAGTCTTAAGTGTTATTTTTCTTGTGATGTGTTAGCTTATCTATCTATTTATTTATGTAAATTTGGGTGAACACATGACCATGCTCAGGGATTACTCCTGGCTCTCCACTCATGGTGCATGGGGGGACCATATTGAATTCTGGGGATCGATCCTGGGTCAGCTACATGAAAAGTAAATGCTTTACCCACTGTAATATAGCTCCAGTCCTGTAATGTGTTATTTTATTTCCATGGGCTATTCATATTTCACACATGAGAGAAACCATCTGGTAATTGTCTTTTACTTCCTGATTTATTTTTCTTAGTATACTCATCTCAAATTTTGTTCATCTTGCAAAAGGCAAGATTTAATCTTTGAGTAGTTGCATTATATTCCAATGAGCGGTACACTACAATTTCCTACTTAATAGCAGATGGGCATTTAAGTTCTGTCAGTGAGCATTTAGGTTGTGTGTCTTAGCTATTATGAATGATTCTGCTAAAAACTAACGGGTGCATTGATCTTTTGTAATTAGTATTTTTTTATAATTTGAATAAATATCCAGAGGTTGTATTGTTATATTACATATTAGTTCTTTGATTTTCTAAGGAATCTCCATTACTTTTTCTACTGAGGCATCACCAATTGCAATACCACTAACAGTGTATGAGATTTCAGGTTTTTCTGTTGCCTTACCAACAGTTGTTACTTCCAGTCATTTTGTGTTAGTCCATTTTCAGAGGTATGTGATGATTTCTGAGTGTGGTTTTGATAATATATAAAATTGATCATATTTTTCATGTGTCTTTTCATCATCTGATTATTATCTTGAAAAAAGGTTTCAAATATGTTTTCCACTTTTTGGATTGGGTTATTTTTTATTGTCATTGATTTAATTATTTATATGACTCAAATATTAAACTCTTTGATTTATGAAAATGTGAAGTTGTATTATCACAGTTAATAGGTTACTTTAATGTTTTTGTGATAGAATATTTCACTTTATAAACCTTTTGAATGTGAGGTATTCTCTTTGTCATGGCAGGGATCAAATCTGGGTAAGCTGCATAGAAGGCAGTAGGCTTTATTCTTCTTTATTCTATCTCTTCAATTCCTTTTTACGTGTAACTATCCAATTTTTCCAGAAATATTAGTTGAATATGCATTTCCTTAGACCCTGGCTCTTGGTCACAAATTAACTATCCTTATGATTGGAGTTTATTTCTGTACTGTTAACTTAATTCCATTGGTGAGTATGTTTTTGTTCCTAAAGCCATACAGTTTTGATTGTTTGTACTTTATAGTAAAATTAAAGTCAGGGACCAAAATATCTCCATTTTAAAATGTTTTGCTATTTCCTCGATGCTTTTGAAGACAATCCATGCCACTCTCTTCCTCCTGCGCAGCTCAGGTTTTAGGTCGTTCATCATGTTGACTTCTCAACCTACGTACACATAACTGCTGCATTCAGAGATGTTTGTTCCATTGAGAGTGAATGGGGGGCTCTGGAACTAGTTCATTTTCCATAAACGTAGTTTTGTTGAGATTCAGCTATAGACCTGTCTTTCCACATTCTTAGTCAAAACCAGCCAGCATATGTGCCGCTTGGCTAATATTTGGTGTTATTAGAACGATGTCATCAGCGAAGCAGAGGTGGTGTAGTTGCTGACCGTTATCTTCACTCCCATTACTTCCATTCTAATTGTTGCATGATGTTCTCAAGAGTGGCGCTGAAGAGTTTTGGTGAAATGGCATCACCCTGCCGAACCCCTCTTTTGACATCAATGATCACTTCCTTGTAGAATGGTGAGATCCTGGTGGTGAATCCATAATAGAGCTCATGAAGGATCTTGATGTATTGGGTTTGAACACCCTGTTTGGCTACGGCTTTGATAACCGCTTTGGTTTCAACAGAATCAAATGCTTTCTTTAAGTCAATGAACGTGAGACAGAGTGGCATCTTGAACTCCCTACAACCCTCCATGAGCTTGGCTACTGTGTGGATATGGTCGATTGTGCTGAATCCTTTCCAGAAGTCAGCTTGCTTGCATGGTTGTCCTTCATCTAATGTTCTACCAATTCTGTTCAGGATGACTCGAGTGAACAGCTTGTAGATGACTGACAACAGGCAGATGAGGGATAGTTGCCAATGTTGTGAATGTCTCCCTTCTTGAGCAGTAGGACTGTCCTGCTGGTTTTCCATGGGGAGGGCACCTTGCAATAGACAGGTAGCGTGTGAAGAGCTGAGACAGTGTATTGATGAGTACTGATGGCAGATTCTTCAGGTGTTCAGGTCTGAATTTGTCTGGGCAGGTGCCTTTCCGTTTTTTACTGACAAGTTGGCATGTCAGAAATCAGAAGGGAGAAGGGAGAATGTTGGGAATGACATATCCATCCTGCAGAATTTGGTATGTGGGCAGGTGAATGTGGCTATCAAATACATCAGAATAGAAGTCAAGGATAATCTTCTCCATTGCCTTTCTGAAAATGTGATAGATCCGATATGCCTCCTGGGTGCCTCATGAGCGGCTGGGCACAGGGAGAGCAAGTAGTAGCTCTGCCCCATGTCTGAGAGTCTCTGGTTCAGCATACATGGGCTGGATTGAAAAAAAAAATTCTGCAGGGTGGGTAGATGATCCAGGCTGTGATAGACTGGTCTGCTGGGTGGAGTTGTTATGAGAGGGAAGTCCGGATGTGGAAAATGGCGGTCCTCATGGAGGTGGGGGGTGGTTATCTGGCTTGTTGTGAGGCTCTGCTGGGGTGGCAGGCCAGGGCTAGAATCCGCCATGCCTCCCGAGTGCCTCATGAGCAGCTGGGCACAGGGAGAGCAAGGAGCATCTCTGCCCCATGTCTGAGAGTCTGTGGTTCAGCATACCTGGTCGGATTGAAAACAATCTGCTGCAGAGTGGGTAGCGATGATCCGGGCTGTGATAGAGTGGTCTGCTGGGTGGAGTTGTGAGGAGAAAGAATTCCAGATGTGGAAATCAGCGGCCCCCATGTAGTCGGGGTATCGTCTGGCTTGTGGTGAGGCTCTGCTGGGGTGGCAGGCCAGGGCTAGAACCCGCCATGCCTCCCAGGCACCTCATGAATGGCTGTGCACAGGAAGAGCAAGGAGCAGCTCTGCCCCATATCTCAGAGTCTCTGGTTCAGCATACCTGGGCCATATTGAAAAAAAAACTGCTACAGGGTGGGTGTCTATGATCCTAGGCTGTAATAGTCTGGTTTGCTGGGTGGAGTCATGACGAGAGGGAAGTCCAGATGTGGAAAATTGCGGATCCCATGGAGTAGGGGGGGGTCGTCTGGCTTGTTGTGAGGCTCTGCTGCGGTGGTGGGCTAGTACGAGAATAAGCCATGCCTCCCGGGCACCTCATTAGCGGCTGGACAAAGAGAGAGCAAGTAGCATCTCTGCCCCATGTCTGAGAGTCTCTGGTTCAGCATACATGGGCCTGATTAAAAAAAAATGCTGCAGGGTGGGTGTAGATGATCTGGGCTGTGTAGACTGGTCTCCTGGGTGAAGTTGTGATGAGAGGGAAGTCCTGATATGGAAAATGGCAGCCTGCATGGAGTAGGGGGGTTGTCTGGCTTGTTGTGAGGCTCTGCTGGGGTGGCAGGCTAGGGACAGAACTTCGCCATGCCAACCAGGCGCCTCAGGCGACTGGGCACAGGGAGGCTGGGAGCAGCTCTGGCCCATATCTGAAAGTCTCTGGTTCAGCATACATGGGCCTGATTAAAAAAAAATGCTGCAGGGTGGGTGTAGATGATCTGGGCTGTGTAGACTGGTCTCCTGGGTGAAGTTGTGATGAGAGGGAAGTCCTGATATGGAAAATGGCAGCCTGCATGGAGTAGGGGGTTGTCTGGCTTGTTGTGAGGCTCTGCTGGGGTGGCAGGCTAGGGACAGAACTTCGCCATGCCAACCAGGCGCCTCATGAGCGACTGGGCACAGGGAGAGCTGGGAGCAGCTCTGGCCCATATCTGAAAGTCTCTGGTTCAGCATACCTGGGTCATTGAAAAAAAACTGCTACAGAGTGGGTATCCAATACCCTGGGCTGTGATAGTCTGGTCTGCTGGGAGGAGTTGTGAATAGAGGGAAGTCTAGATGTGGAAAATGGCGGCCCCAATGGAGTAGGGGCTCGTCTGGCTTGTGGTGAGGCTATGCTGGGGTGGTGGTCCAGAGTGAGAACCTCCATGCCTCCAGGGCGCCTCATGAGCTGCTGGGCACAGGGAGAGCAAATAGCAGCTCTGCCCCATGTCTGAGAGTCTCTGGTTTAGCATACATGGGCCAGATTAAAAAAGACATGCTGCAGGGTGGGTGTAGATGATCCGGGCTGTGATAGAGTGGTCTGCTGGGTGGAGTTGTGACGAGAGGGAAGTCTGGATGTGGAAAATGGTGTCCTCATGGACTTGGGGGTGTCATCTGGCTTGTTGTGAGGCTCTGCTGGGGTGGCAGGCCAGGGCTAGAACCTACCATGCCTCTCAGGTGCCTCATGAGCGGCTGGGCACAGGGAGAGCAAGGAGCAGATCTGTCCTATGTCTGATAGTCTCTGGTTCAGCATACCTGGGTAGGATTGAAGAAACCTGCTGCAGAGTGGGTGTTGATGATCTGGGCTGTAATAGTCTGGTATGCTGGGTGGAGTTATGAAGAGAAGGAAGTCCTGATGTGGAAAATGGCGGCCCCCATGGAGTAGGGGGGGTCATCTGGCTCGTTGTGAGGCTCTGCTGGGATGGCGGTCCAGTGCTAGAACCCACCATGGCTCCCGGGTGCCTCATGAGTGGCTGGGCACAGGGAGAGCAAGGAGCAGCTCTGCCCCGTATCTGAGAGTCTGTGGTTCAGCATACCTGGTCTGGATTGAAAACAATCTGTTGCAGAGTGGGTAGCGATGATCCGGGCTGTGATAGAGTGGTCTGCTGAGTGGCGTTGTGACAAAAGGAAAGTCCTCACAACAAGCTAGTGCCTCACAACAAGCAAGGCGATACCCCCGATTCCATGGGGGCCGCCGTTTTCCTCATCTGGACTTCTTTCTCATCACAACTCCACTTAGCAGATCACTCTATCACAGCCCGGATCATCTACACCCACCCTGCAGCATTTTTTTTTTCAATCCTGCCCATGTATGCTAAACCAGGGACTGTCAGACATGGGGCAGAGCTGCTACTTGCTCTCCCTGGGCTCAGCCGCTACAAGGCGCCCGGGAGGCATGGCGGGTTCTCGCCCTGGCCCACCACTCCAGCAGAGCCTCACAACAAGCCAGACGACCCCCCTACTCCATGGGGGCCGCCATTATCCACATCCGACTTCCCTTTCGTCACAACTCCACACAGCTGACTAGACTATCACAGCCCGGCTTTATTTATGCTTTATTTAGGTCACTACAAGTGTATGCCAACCGCACAGCAAACCTGGCAAGCTGCTTGTGTCGTATTTGATATGCCAAATACCAGTAACATTTATATTAGGTCATTCCCATGACCCAGTATAATGGTTTGAGGCTCTCTATGTTCCTGGAGCAAGCGGATGCCTTTGGGTTCTTGTAGCATGAGACAGGACATATGGAGAATTTTTACTGGTGCTGCTCTAGCAAATAGATGATGAACGGGAAGATAGTGATAGTGATAGATCCATCAGGGCTTTGGAGGGCAGTCATCTTGGTCTACAGTTGGTCTAGTACAGCCTGGAGTTGTGAATGCTTTTCCCAGTTTCTGCTGCATCTTCCAGTATTTCTGCTTTTCTCTCTTTGAGGTCCGATCCTGTTTGGAATTTTGGGATGACAGCGACATTGGTCAGGCAAAACCATCAATTGAAGATGATGTGGTCTATTTCATTGTGGAACTGTCCACCAGGGATTCCCAAGTCCAACATTTCGATTCAGCCTTCTGGAGCTGTGAGTTCCCATGAATGGTCTTGGTGGACAGGAGGAACTCAGTCTCTCACCCTGTTCATTCCCTTCTAGGCCATAAGTCCCGATTGGAGTTCTTACTAATTAATTTTTATTTAGTTACACTTATCTTTTCAGTGTTGTCCTGAATTTTATGTCTTCTACATATAAAATATTTAGCTCCTTAACAATACAATTCAAAGACAAGATTATTTTCTCTCCTGGAAAACCAATAACCTTGTTTTCACTATAACTGTTTCTCGAACATCAAATTTATTGTCATGGTGACTCTGACACAGACACATTTTTCTGCATTTGTCTGGGGCTCTGTGTCATGAAAAGCATGGGAATATTTAAGAACACGCTGTGGTTTGTTCTAAAGAAGCCCCCCCAGTTTTGTATTATAAAACAGAGCTCATATGTAGGTAGAATCTACATCTGAATTATAATGTTCATGTCATCTACAAGCCATCCTTTTCTTGTCTTCGACAAAGAAAAGAATGAACCTGGAAACACTTAAGCATTAAAGAGATTGCTGCATGCTATGAAAAGCACAACAGTGATCTACAAAAAGCACTGGTCCAGAGATTCAACTCAAAGATGAGTGGGACCGAAATAAACAATACATTTCACTGCAATGATAAGCCCCTTGCATTGTATAAAGCTCTTGAGCTGATTGCTGCTCTGAGCACTGAAGATAGCCAAGAACTTTATACCAAATATTGGGTTTCCAAGGCACTGAAGAGTCTTTAAGGATGCCTAAAGCAAGGAAAGGGTCTTCCACATACCAGTTTCAGGGGTATGTGGAATATGAAGAGCACTTTCTGAACCGGATGAATTTTAGTGTGTATGCATAATTTTTAAGTAGGTCCTAGTCCTTTATCATGTTATCCCCTTTCTAGACCTAAGGCTCTTAAAGATTTGTTGAATCTTTAACTCTGAATGAGAGATTCAGTTATTTGTGTTTTATCAGTCTCCAAGTAAATCTGATGCACATTACAATTTGAGAACCACTGTTTAAAATTTGTCTGATATATAAAAGACTTCACAACCAAAAGAGGCACAATAATGAGAGGGGTTCTGACATTTAATTTTGGCATCAAAGTTCGTTTAGACTATGTCTCATCTCCTAACTTACTTCATCTTTTCAGAATTTGTCTCTTTGAAAAATTATTTCTTATTATTTTAATAATGACAAGATATTAATCTTGTCTCCATTGCCTTTCTGGAAGATGTGATAGATCCATCAGGATGTCGGAGGGCAGTCATCTTGGTCTTATAGTTGAGAGGGCAGTCATCTTGGTCTCATAGTTGGCAAAGGACAGGCGGGCGGTGCAAATGCTTTTCCACGGCTTCTGCGCATCTTCCAGTATTTCTGCTCTTCTGTCTTTGAGGTCTTCTTTTATCGCTTCTCTGCACTGATTTGCAAGCTTGGACATTAGCATTTGGTCGCCTGAGACTCACGCCTTGCCACTTTGGCGAATGAGCTCAGGAGTTTCTGAAGACAGGCGTCCTTTTTGTGTCTTTCTCTCTCTCGGCATTTTTCTCACAATCATTTAGGTGCTGAACAAGTCTGTTGTATTCTTCATCAATGTCGTCAATGATAGTATCTTCCCATGTTGCTGCAGTGGTGCCAAAGAGTTCCCAGTTGGTGGTCGTTCTGGGAGTTCAATTCTTAAACTTTGCAGCCTTTTCTCCCCGTTGCGTGTTGTAGAATTTTGCACAAAGGAGATGGTGGTCTGATCCTGTTTGGAATTTTGGGATGGCAGTGACATCGGTCCGGAAAAACCATCGATTGAAGATGATGTGGTCAATTTCATTGTGGAACTGTCCACCAGGAGATTGCCAAGTACTTCTGGAGCCTTCTGGAGCTGTGAGTTCCCATGAATGGTCTTGGTGGACAGGATGAACTCAGATAATCTCTCACCCTGTTCGTTTCATTCTAGGCCATAGGTACCCAGGCGGAGTTCTTCAGCCAATCTTGTAGGTCCTATCTTGGAATTGAAATCACCGACTATGATTTTGTGAAGGTGTGATCTTTTTTATAGAACTCCTCCAATTCCATGTAGAGTTTCCCAATTTCTTCTTCCTTGTATGTGGATGTTGGTGCATAGACAACAAAGATAGAAACCGTTGGTAGTGGGCCACATCTCTTCAAGTGTAATTGTCCTATCCGGTTTGGTAGGCATTCAAATGAATCAATGTTTAAGGCCATGTTCATGTTGACAAGAACACCATAGTCATGGACGCCTCTTTCATTGTATGTTCCGAGGAACAGTTCTCCGGTGTCATAAATGGCATGATGTGATTGGCGTCTAGTCGTTTCTGTCAGACCAATGATGTCATACTTGATCTTTTGCTCTTGCACCATCAGGTCCTAGATATATACTCCAGATGAAAGCATATATGCATTGAAAGTACAGACAGTAATTTTAGTCCTTCTTCGTTTTGGCAGCTTAGTATGGCCCTGAAATTTTATCAGGCCCTTCTTGTGATTTCTGCTTGTGACTTCTACTTCCTTGTGACTTCCATAGAATGTAGATAATGCTCTATGTTTTATAGATAAAAAGTGGAGAAATGATACTTTTGTGCAAGATAATAGGGAATTTATTTATTTAGTCCTGTTGTGTGGTGGGGTGGGGAGATGGGGTAGAGGAATGCAGTAACTGAATAAAACATAGAGAGATGAGAAATAAAAAAATACTTCAGCTTGAATTGGAAATAATTCCTTTGCTGGTGACAGTGGGTGAGTTTACAGTCAGGTTCATAGTTGGGTTGTTCCGTAGCAGGGAGAAATGACCACCCTGATGGGAAGAAGTTCCCTGCTGATGCTGTATAGTGTTGAGACTCCTAGAGCAGAGTGACCCAGGGTTGAAGCACATGATGAAGCCTGATGATGTAGCCTCAAGGGTAAAAGGTTGGACAGAGGTGGCCATTTCAGGAGGATGAAGGGAATATTTCCAATGAAAAGTGGTTGTTAGATGGTGTCAGCACAGAGCGTAGGTGGAGTAAGGTTGACTCATAGAATATGCTGACAGTTATGTCAGGGAGAATTTACAATAATCTTGCTTCTTGTGAACTGTTCATTTCGGTAGAAGTTGCACAAGTGAGGTAAGACTGTGACCTATCTTTCTCTGGAGGAAGCATGGGGTGCTAAGAATCTAGGAGGAAAGGGTGAGAGCTGCAGAGACATATGAATGTATTAGTAATGAGGTGAGAAACATAAACCACTCACTCTACAAGGAGAAATTCTGTATACAACAAGTGCCAGGAAATGTGTATTTCTTGGCAAGGGACCAGAAGTTGTGTTTTTAATGTCTTTATGATTCTAATGTACCTTTCTCTCTTTCCCACTCTCTCTTAATTCATAGCCCATGTCTTGTTAGTGTCTGTTGATTGTTGTAGTATAAGGTGCATTATATCAATCTAAGGTTACTGTAGGAACAAATATAGACCTCATTTTCTGATTCTTACAGAGAATATTTCTGACCATTTATCAGGAATGTTTTTTGAGGAA
This sequence comes from Cryptotis parvus, assembly GCA_021461705.1. Classification (NCBI taxonomy): domain Eukaryota; kingdom Metazoa; phylum Chordata; class Mammalia; order Eulipotyphla; family Soricidae; genus Cryptotis; species Cryptotis parvus. The sequence goes on from JAJIBD010008752.1 coordinate 20,565, forward strand.
AGGCATTTTACTCTGGAGAAATATTATAATAAACAAAAGATCCTGATCAGAGATATCCTGTTTAATTTTTTTCACTTTTTTATCCCCCTTCATCATGACTGGTTCTACAACCAAGTTCCTAGAGTGTCCTGCATACTGTAGCCTCTTGTTTTATTTATCCAATTCTGTTACTATGTAGCCTTCCACAGATGCAGTTCAGAGCATGAAGAAGAAGGGAGAATAAAGAAAGATGGGAAGAAAATAGCATCACTGCAGTCATTAATTGCAGCCAATCATGAGATTGCAGGTAATATGCTTAATAAAGCATTTCATTGTGCTCTTGCAAATTTTGGAAGTTTGGGGTTAAGTTCTAATGTGTTGCTATAAAACTTGGAGAATGTTTGAATTTTGTTCCAATATGTACTCAGTAGTCAGTATTGTGACCTGAAAATAACTGGATTTTTAGAAGCACAGAAAAAAAATCAAAAGGCAGTCATTGAAAATTCAATAATGACTAGTTAGAGAGGGGATATTAAATTAGACTTGGGATTATAACATTATGAATATACGTTAATAAGGACAAGTCTGAAGTCAGCAGATATTTTGAACTGTTTTTGCCTTTTTGATCAACGACTTCTTCCCTGTGGACAGTCATTAACATTTCACATTTTGTTGTCAATGAGTAATACCTTGTAGTTATAATCCACAGACTCTTATTTTAGATCACATTTATTGCTTCCATTGTGACATAAGAGAACTGGAGTAGGAGCTGGGATTCTTTCCGTTCTTTTATTTAGTGTATAGGGTTCATGTAAGTTTACTGTTCATTTAAATATCTAATATGCAGTTGCTGGAAGATGTGGAAGATATATCTAAATATGAGTATTCCCCTTGGCAGGAAAACCCATTTGCATCAAGAATTTATTCATAGAGTTTTAAAATAGAACTTTTGGTTGGTGTCTTTAGATTGTCAGTTTACAACACTCCCAATCCTTCCCCCCCAAAAAAACCCCACACCCCAACTTGGACCAGGACTAAGTTTTCTCAGTGGTAGGACTTACTTTTCTTAGATCAGTATCATTCCATCGATCCCTTCTGACAATTGATCCTGTTCCATATTATGGGATTGATATGTACCATTTGGAGATGTCAGCATGTCCTCTCAGAAGAAACTTTTAAAGATGATAGTATTGAGGGTTAGGTAAATGTCAATTCATTTTGGAACTGATAGACATTTATGTAAGTTCCATTGTGGTGCTGACACTGACCCTCTCTACCCTGTGAGTACAACCATCAAGCTACATGTAAAACCTTATCTGTTATGGGGGAACTGGTTCTTACCACACAAGTTTTTTGTCTCTTATGGGGGCGGGGAAGAGAGGGCTGTCATGGTGTTCAGGTTGGGGTGAGTTTATGGTCTTCTCATGAAAAGGAAAGTGAGTTTCCATTATTCCCTAGGTTTAGACTGTCTTTTGATGCAGGAAAAACTTTCCAAAGAAGACAGATTGAGCGAGGATACCAATTCAAGGAGAATGTGGGAATCTTTAGACAAGCAGAGAAAAAAAGAGAGAGTTGACACCTCAGGATGTTCTATTTCTTTTTCCCTCTCTGTGTCTCTCTGTCACTTTCTCTTGCTGTCTTGCTTATATCCTAATGTGTTGAGGGAGAGGAAAGGGGTGCCATGCAGCAAAGAGAATCAAGTATAGGTCTCACTTACTTAAAGCATGTTATCAGGTGGTCTTAAGTCTTGGTTGGGTCCTTTGAGAGTCTTGAGTCTATGACTAGGGCAGTACAGGAAAATAATTTTTCAGATCACATACTGGTTTCATGGTTTTTCTGAAATTCTTTATTTAGGGATACTTTTTTTCTGCAACCTCAGTACAGCCTGAAGATGCAGCCTCATATCATAATTTGTGAAAATAAAGTTTTACATATGGGTTTGATACTTCACAGTGCCTACAGCTGTGTTTTTAGTGTTCAGTAAATTTAACTAAACTGCCTGAGACTATGGGCACCAAACTGCTTTTTTTGTACATAGTAGCCTACGAAATACTGAATTCATAGTTAGTCCAGAGGCTGTACAATATGAGTAGTATAATAAAAAAGATTACATCTAAGAAAAAATGGCTCGCTTTACTTGCACAGTTATCTTTGAAGAGAAATATGAATGTGGTAGTTTTATAACAGGTCTACGAGCTTTTCTTTGGTTATCATCCTATAGGAAGCAGCCATTAGAAATGCTGCCCGTGAGGGGCCAGAATGATAGTACAGCAAGTAAGGCATTTGCCTTGCAAGTGGCCAATCCAGGTTCAATCCTTGATATCCCATAGGGTTCCCTGAGAACTGCCAGGAGTAATTGCTAAGTGCAAAGCCATGAATAAAACCTGAGCATTGCCGAGTGTGATACCCCTCCCCCAAAAAAAAAGAATGATCCCTTGAATTTGGGTGGGCTGATTCAACCAAGAGTTTAAAACAAAAGGCGGTCTTTGAAGTATTTTTTGACAGTAAGTCAGAAGGCCACATAGCTTATGTCCCTTTTCTGTAATATTCACCTTTGGAACCTTGAGTGAATCATTACGCCAGTTTCAGCTACTCCAAGATTTCTGTGATGGGGGAGATCACAGACAGGTCTTTGATTTGAGACAACGTCTAGACAAAGGAATGAAGAAGGCAAGGCTTCAGATGGTACAAGTTCATACACTTGATTCAGCTTCAGCCTCTTTCCCTCTCTTTCAAGCCTTCACTCTGGAACCCCAGATATTGTGAAGTGAAAACAAGCTAGAAATGGCATCTAAAAGGCAATTTCCTGTTCAAGGAATCTCTTCTACAGAATCTTAGGAACATGATGAAATAGTTATTGTCTTATGTGAGTAAACACTTTAGTGAAAGTTATCGTACAGTAGCAAGTGCTCATGTGGTAGACAAAGTTGTAGTTTATACAAAATCAGTAGTTCTAATATATCTAATAATTTATTAGATATATTTTATATAATTTTCTACATTGGGAAGATTAAGGTGAAACAGGATATTTCCAGTTACTTGGAGTTGGGTATCACTTGTATCACTTGTCTTCCCATTATTTATCAATTTGCCTGAGTGGGCACCAGTAACATCTCCACACTTCTGTTGTGTGCTCGTGTAGCCCAAGGGCATCTGCTCACTCCAGGAATATGAAGAGCCTCATACCATTCCTTCAGTCATGGGAATGAGGTATATAATTGTTACTGGTTTTTGGCATATCATATATGACACCGGTAGCTTGCCAGGCTCTGCCATGAGGGTGGTGGTGGTATACTATCAGTAGTAGGCTCTCATCTCGTGCATTTATTGATGAACCACAATGGGAAGAGATTGGCTTTTCTCTTGGGTGGAGCTTTTCTCTTGGGTGGAGCTCTGACAAGCTGTGGAGTCTGGATTTTGAAAATGGTGGCTGTCATGGTGTGTGGGTTCCTCTGGCTTCTTGCGAGGCTCTATTGGGATGGCGGGCCAAGGCTAGAGTAAATAAATGTGAGTGGAGTAAATAAATGTTTTAGTTATGATTAAGTATATCTTCACTTACAGATAACCGTCTATTGCATAGGGGAAGTATCCTCTAGGGAGTTTTCAGGAGGGGATTGTTCATCAACACAATATGTGATCAATTGGTTTGTCCCTAGTAGAAACATGTACTTATTAACATTCATTATCTCATTGGAAATTATCTGTCTGTCCTACCTCCACTATACCTGTACCCCCTAAAAGAATATTTTTTTAAAGAAGGTTTAGATTGGCTATGTGTTGTAGCAATTATCTATACTGATTATTTAATATGAAATGTACTTTCGCCTCACAAGTTTACAGTGAGACACAAAAAAAAAATAGTGAGAACACAGTTACACTTGGAGGTCGGATCAGGGTCTCAGCGGGACTGGTATTTCAGCTGTGCAGCTGGTTGTTATATTGCAGATTTTCAGATTTTATGCCGGAGTATGCTGTCAGTGCACTCTTATTAGTACAGGGAATCTTTGTCAGATATGAGGTTTAGGAATCTTTACATGATCATAGGGATTTATCCAGGGCCCTCTGGAATATGGACACAGATAGGAAAACTTCCCAGAACAAAAAAAAACTCCAAGATAAGAGATCTCAAAGTTTGAGAATTCAAAAAAAAAATATCACCAAAAGAGCATCTTGAGAATGTTACTTACCACCTGATTCTTATATGAAAGATAAGGCCATAGGTACCAGGACTTTCCTTCCCAGGAAACAATACAATAAAAGGGAAATTATAGGATTGTCCATAATTGGGAAAAAAAAAGGTGAGACTGTCACCCCCCACCCACCCCCAGCTTGCCTCCTGCAGTGCAGTTCAAAGGGTCTGCATCGGGGCCAGAGTGATAGCCCAGCAGTAGGGCATTTGCCTTGCACAGCTGGCCTGTGTTGGCCTGGTTTCGATCCCGGCATCCCATATGGTTCCCCGAGCACCGCCAGGGAGTAATTCCTGAGTGCAGAACCAGGAGTAACCCCTGAGCACCGCCGGGTGTGACCCAAAAAAAAGCAAAAAAGAAAAGGGGGTGGGTCTGCGTCTCACAAGGGTCCCTATCTTCCCATCCTGTCTTTCCTTAATAAAATCTGTCCTAATCCTGCTTCCAGTGTCTTAAGTGACTTCTATGTCACGGAGGCAAGGACACAACACATTCATTTCTTCTGGTAACACTTTGACCACTAAAGATGTGCTGCAGTGCCACTGATGCAAGCTGGAACTGGAAGTGCCAAATGATCCTTAATGTTGGAGCTATGGCTCATAGAGAAATTTGTCTTCTTCCCTCCTTTGACTCTGCAGTCATTATCTCCCATTGGCTAGAGTTAATATAATGACACTGGAAAGGAGCAGTTGGAAACGAATTTTTTGGATTATAGGGTAGGTGAAGGAAGATCCTAAGGCAAAGGTAGAGTCATCACCTAGGTACCCAGTTAAAAACTCAAATTGCCAGAATCTTGAAGAAAATCCTTCAAAATCGTTCCCATATGCAACTGTAATCCTGTGAATGCCCTTTTGGATAAAAATAAAAAGAATAGGAATCTAAACTAATATAAACTAAAAGGAAAAGTAACCTTCTAAAGTGAAATCGGAAAATGCATAGGATTAAATGATACTGTCAGAATTAGGATTAAATTACATTTTCCTATTATGTAATAAACATAGAAGTTAATAATGTAACTAAGATTTGATATTTAGTATCACCTAACATTAAGTTAGAGTGTGCTTTAACTCCAAGATATCAAGTAAATGTGGGAAATAATACATATGAAAAATATGAAGATAGTAGTTCACTGATCAAGCTCACTAGTTACTTTTTTGTTTTGCTAATAGAAAGGGCCAGTCTTTAAAACCCCTATTGACAATAGGTTAGAGAACAAGGCCTATAAGGTTAGAGAACACATACATACCTTTTACTCAAGTATCCATGTCAGTAAATACATGACACTTCTAAGCTCTCAGACAATCCTGTCAGCAAGCAATGATTCAAGCATGGTATCTAGATCTTCTTGCAAAAGGCAAATAATATTTAGCACTTTAGTAATCCTCTTTTCCCTATGCTAAATGAATGCTCCCAGAAATTTTTTATTTATATAATCTTACCATCTTTCCATGGTCATTTCTGACTTTTGCATCACCTTTGCATCAGTTGTGCTTAGGGAACATGGAAGATGTAACTGTAAGAATTAGGGACACATGCTATCCTTGGATATTAATCAGAGAACCCACACAAATACATCTAATATATATATATATATATATATATGGAATATATAATCTGCAACTACTTATATATTAATTTTTAATTATAATATTCATTAGGTACTTTCAGAAGAGAGACTGATGCTGGGGAGAAAAACATGTATCTATTAGAATGTTTTTCTCTTGTTCTAACAAGAATTCCTTTGTTTCTACAACTTCAGTTCTGGAAAAGGACTTTTATTTCTTCTCTAAATCTGAATGGTGTTTCCCAATACCTGCATAGTCCATTCTTTAGTAGTTGCTGTAAACTTGCTGAGATCATTGGCAATCCATTTTGAATTCTGTGCCTACATGTAAGCCTATTTTTCCTCCATACTTGACAACTATACACTTTTCCCAAGAATGTGTTATCTTAGTAATACCATTCTGAGTATAAGAAAGCTTTTTTTGGTTCATTTCCTTTCTGGAAGGGTTCTGAGTTCCTTCCAGCTTCTGAGTATTTCCAAGATGCTATCCATTCTGTTTCTCTGCAGTTGGGGAGTTCCCTCTAGCCAAGAATTGCTTTTTGTAAATCATCCTTTCCAAATGTTTTCTCTGCAACCACTGTAATGAACTGACAGATGGGTATCTTATCTTCAGGAGATGTAATGAAGATTTATTTTCTAAACTGTTGGGACAAGCCAAGGTTATAATTCAAAAGACCCAAAATGTGAATATACTGTAAATTGCATTCAATTTAACCAAAATGTCAATTTCTTTTGATATGATTTTCCCTCCAAATCAGATAGATAATATAGATATAATTGAACATCCAGCGATTAATTCCCTTGCTTATTTTTGAGAGACAAAACTTTTTTTTTATGAGTTCTGCTATTCTTATTTTATTTCAGGATTACATTTTAAGAACACTTCTGGTCATTTTATTATTGTGTGTGTCCCTCAGAAAGAAATGGTCACGTCTCCATTCAGGGTGTCTGTAGAAAAAAAGATGATAATTATGCCTGCAAGATGAGAAATTTGTTTTGTCTAAATTTATATCTAGTTAATAACTGACCATAAACAATGGCATTCTAGAAACAAAAATTTGTAAGATGTATCATATAAAAGTGACCAAATCAATATGTCACAGAAACCCACATTTCTAGAATATTTCACAACCCATTACACACAGTGTTAACTAACTACTAAGCTTCTTGACATTCCAAAAGGCTCTATTTGCTTACCCAACTGAAGCGTCTACCCCTATTTCTTTACTAAGGACTGTTTTTGGAATTTTCTTGCAGGTTGAATCCAGTTGTATCACTTGTATCACTTGTCTTCCCATTGTTCATCGATTTGCTCAAGCAGGCGTCAGTAATGTCTCATTCGTTGGGAATGATGTCCATTATTGTTTTTGGCATTTTGAATGTACTATGTGTAGGTTACCAGGCTCTGCTATAGCTCTGGGTTCATCCCGGGGGCCCAGTCTTTTTCTGTCAGACCATCAACCATCCAGGGCCCACAGGGCAGAGCCCTGGGTGTAGACAAGCCTGTCTCCCTGTCTGCCACCTGCTGACACAGCCGGGACCTCAGCCACACTTGAAACACCTCAGGGGCAGGCTGTATTACTCTGTATTTATATGGTTTAAAAACAGAAAGAGCAGCAGAAAGAATGACTAGATTTTCTTTCTTCCCTCTTTCTTACAAACACACACTTATGTTGTTATTATTGTTGTATGGTGGTCACATTCAGCACTGCTTAGGACTTAATCCACACTGCACTTCTCTGAGGTGTAGAAACAATCCTGGAATGATCAGTATCAGGGGGCCATATGTACTGCCAGGGTTTGAACCCAAATAAATGCCCAACCCCCTATACTATTGCTCTGATCCAGCATACACACACTTTTTTAAAAGAGTATCATGAAGGCTAATACCACAAAATAATTGGCAACTCTCTGTCTGAGATTTACACAGAAGTTGCAATACCACTACTCTGTGGCCAACAATTTATGCTGAATGCTCTAGTGGATGAATTGGCTCTAAACCCAGAGTGAACAGTGCAAGCAAACCATAAAAAATAAAATGTACTAAACCACCAACTGACATTATGGAAATAAGATATTAGGTAGCCAAAAACCACAGTGTATCAATTAGCACGATCTTAGTACTTGGCAGAAAGAACTGTTGGTTCTGGAAACAGAACATTACATGTTTTATGCAGTCATATAATATTGCCCTAGTATCAAAGAAGGCAAACACCTGCATATTGTACTGGGGAAGCTCAGATTACAGTGCTAAAGTTTTCATCAGCTCAATTTAAAGCATCCATCAATTCAGTTTAGTGGACACAGAAATGCTATAATTACCTAATTGGTTGGTCTGTTTGCTCATCTCCACAGCTCTTTGTAGAAATTTCAAGGACTCAATTTTTTCCTTTTTTTCATCTTTGAGGAGAGATTAAAATTAATCTTGATTGCCTAATAATTTCAAATATGAATAAACAGGTTGTTTAGTCAAATCTATTATAGGCCAAGATTTTGAATTTGTTGTTTTCCAGGAGTTGAAAATTTTGAGAAGGAAGTTTGCATTAACTGTATTCATAAAGGCCTGATTTTCACAGAATCTGAGAGTTTCTTGTGTTTTTACCAGTTTGTGGTCTTTGGTTGTTTTTTATTCCACATATGAGTGGAACCATGTGGTAATTGCTTTTGTTAGCATTGTCACCTCAACCTATAGACATAGTGTAGAAATAGGTATAACTTTGTATTTTTGATAGCAGATGGTTTCTTTGAGTATGTCATCTGCAGATAGGTATTTGGGTTGATTCCATATTTGTGCTGTAATGAATAAGGTTTTTATGACTATTAGAGCAAATTTTTTCCTTTGTTAGTTTTTATTTTTTGTTTGGTTTTGTATTTTAACCAGGCCTGGTGATTCTCAGGGGTTATTCTTAGCTCTGCTCTCATCAATTTCTTCTTGTGGTGCTCTGGAGACCATTTGGTATCTGTGTACAAGAAAAGTGCCCCTAACACTGTACTGTCTCTCTAGACTCTAGTTATTTTCTTATGAGATTTGTATATAAGAACAATATAGGCATGCTAGCAGTGAAGAACAGTACAGGACTTACAAGTGGAATTTGTACTTTTAATTTTTTAGGAATCTCCACATTATTTTTCATAGATTTTGCCCCCATTTTATATTTAGTACAATATAAGAGAAAATTTTCTTCTCTCTCCCCTCTCTTAGTGGAGTTAAGAGTGGTATGCATCACTCTTATGTTTTAAAGTGCTTTTTCATACCTCTTCCAAAGTAAACTCTCACAGCACAAACACCACTGAAGTTTCATTAGTCTTCACGACTGAATTTTGATTCCTTCCTAAACTTTCTATTCCCTGTACCGTCCCCTGATGGCAACTTCAGTTCTCAGGAATTAATACAAAGCTCTGGATTGGTTTTAGCTGACCTCTTTCTTTGTTTAAAAGAGTTTTGCCAACAGTTGTCATTTCCAGGGATTTTGATACAGGCCATTTTCACAGATGTAAGGTGATAGCTCATTGTGATTTTGATTTGCATATTTGCTTATAAGTAAGCCTGACCATATTTTCATGTGTCTTTGGACCATCTGTATACCTTCCACTGAAAAGTGTTAATTCATGTATCACCAATTTGCTTTTATTTTGTATTTGTACCACATTTGTTGATATCCTTAATGTACTCCTGATGGCACTTCGGTGTTAGGGAGTCATCATGGGCCTTCATTATTGCCAAAGTCTGACTAGCCATCTCCAGCTCTTTGGCCAATATTTTCCAGTTGGGTTTATTTTTGTTTCAGTTGTCTGAGTCCATTATTTATGCTGGTATCAATCTTAATTTAACACGAGCAATACAGTTACCTTTTCAAAGTCAAAGGTTTCCTTTTTGTTTCTGTGCAAGTTTCTTTGGCTGTGTAGATGTTTGTAATTGTTATAGTTACATTGTTTATTTTATTGAGGCAATATTGGTTTATAATAATCTATATGTTTTAGGGGTACATTTTCTTGTTTCTTAAGAATGTATGTACCATATCTTGCCCACCACAAGTGTCTTAATAGCCCTTCACATCAGTTGGGTGAACACACTCCGCCCCTCCAGCCCTCTCTGTTTTTGATAAATTCAGTTCTGCTTCCAGGGGATTTGGTAGGTTTCACTTAGTCTGTTTGTTGCTTTGTTTCTTTATATAACCACATATGAATGAGATGACTACAAGAGTATGCTACCTGGGGCCGGAGTGACAGCCCAGCGGCAGGGCGTTTGCCTTTACGCGTGGCCGGCCTGTGCCGGCCGGGTTCGATCCCGGCATCCCATATGGTCCCCGAGCACCGCCAGGAGTAATTCCTGAGCAAAGAGCCAGGAGTAACCCCTGAGCACCGCCGGGTGTGGCCCAAAAAGCAAAAAAAAAAAAGAGTATGCTACCTGCACGGCAGAGCCTGGCAAGCTACCTGTGTTGTATTTGACATACCAAATACCATTCCATTCCGGAATGGATTGAGGCTCTTTATGTTCCTGGAGCAAGCAGATGCCCTTGGGCTCTACTAGCATGAGACAAGACATATGGAGATGTTACTGGGGCCTGCTTGAGCAAATCGATGATGAACGGGAAGACAGTGATACAGTGATGAATGAGACCAACAGATATTATCTTTTCTCTTCTGAATTATTATGCTTAGGATGACTCTATTCAGTTCCATTCACATTGTCACAAATAGCAGAACTTTGTATTTTCTTATTGCAGAATTTCATTCAGACTCTATGTTATAACTTATCTATTTACGTATCTGTCTTACGGAACTTGGACTGTTTACAGATCTCGGTTATTGCAAATATCACTATATTGAACATCACTGGTCACTTGTATCACTTGTCTTCCCATTGTTCATTGATTTGCTGGAGCTGCACCAGTAACATCTCTATATGTCCTATTGAGTGCTAATGTAGCCCAAAGAAATCTGCTCGCTCCACAAACATGAAGAGCCTCAACCATTCATTCAGGTCATGGGAATGAGGTCTATAATTGTTCATGGTTTTTGGCACATCAAATATGACACTGGTAGCTTGCCAGGCTCTGCCGTGTGGGTGATATACTCTCTGTAGTAGGTTCTCAGTTCATGCATTTATTGATGAACCGCAACGGGGAGAGATTGGCTTTTCTCTGGGGTAGAACTCTGACAAGCTGTAGAGTTCAGATGTTGAAAATAGTGGCCCTCATGGGGGGGCGTGGGGGGGGAGGGGTCCTCTGGTTTCTTGTGAAGCTCTATTGGGATAGAGGGCCAATGCTAGGATCTGCCTTCCCTCCCAAAGGCCTCATGATCAGCTGAGCACAGGGAGTAGTAGTAGCACAGGTAGTAGTTCTGCCCTGTGTATCTGTGTCCATATTGTCTACAATTTTTTAATTGGTGCTTTTATAATATTTAGATAGATCTCAAGGAGCATATTTGCTAGATACCATTGTAGTTCTATCTTTTTAATAATTGGGTTGAAGGAGAGAGGAGAGTTGGGGCCACAACCTACTGTGTTCAGGGCTTGCTTCTGACTCTGCTCATGGATCATTTCTGGCAGGGCTTGTGAGACCATATGTATTATTGCGGATTGAACCTGAGTTAGTCGCATGGGAGCCTAAAGCCCTAACAGTTGGACCAGCCTATCACAGCCCGGCTCGCATGCGCCCCCTTGTGGCTGCGTGGATCATCAATAAATGCTGGATTTTGAGATGACTACAAGAGTATGCTACCCACACGGCAGAGCCTGGCAAGCTACCCGTGTCGTATTTGATATGCCAGATACCAGTAACAATTATAGACCTCATTCCCATGACCTGATGGAATGGTTTGAGGCTCTTTATGTTCCTGGAGCAAGCAGGTGCCCTTGAGCTCTACTTGCATGAGACAGGTCATATGGAGATGTTACTGGTGCCCACTCGAACAAATAGAAGATGAACAGGAAGACAGACAGTTGAAGTTTAGGTCTCGTTTTCAGTGTGGTTGACACTGTGGTTTTGATATTTAGGTACATCACTCCTTTATACCATGTATTCAGATCTCCTTGGCCCTTGCTCCCTGTTTCCCATCTGTCTTCTCTCTGCCTCCTTGCCCCCTCCTCGCCTTGATTTCCATTCTCAGTCCTTCACCTCCCTAAATTATGGGGCCAAAAATGGTCTTATCATCACCATTTCAAATATTGTGCTGCTTTGTTCAGTTATTCTATATACCACACATAAGTAAGATCACCCTGTATTTGTTCTTCTTACTTCATTTAACATATCTTGATTTCTAGTTTCATAAAATTGTGTTCAGAAACACTACTTGGTACAATTTTGATTTTCATATATCTATAGTTACTAATTTTATGTCTTAACATAGGATCTGTCCCTGAAAATGCCCCATGTACACTTGAGAAAAAGCGTATATTCCTTTCTTTTGATATAAGCATTTCTATAAATGCCTAGTAAATCTATTTGGTCAAGCATTTCACATAAGCCCATTGTTTCATTATTAATTTGCTATTTAAATAATGGAAATTGTTTATTGAAATCTCCAGCATTATTTCTGCTAATACCTTGCTTTTTTTAATACCTTGCTTTATAGATTCTAATGTTTTTTTTTTAATTTTTTAAGAAGGGTTCAGACCTGCCTGTATTCAGGACTAACTCTGGCTCTGTGCTCAGGTATCACTTCTGGAGGTGCTCAGGAGATTACATGTGATACTGGGGATTAAACTCCATGTTGGCTGCATGCAAGGCAAGCGCCTAACCTGCTGTGCTAGCTTTCTGCCCTTAGTGTTTTATACATTTAGGTGTTCCTAAGTTGGAACACAGATTAATTCCCATTATATCTTTATATTAATTCCCATTATATCTTTTATATTAATCTATAGATTAATAGATTAATTCCCATTTTATCTTTTGGTTGAATTGTCTCTTTAATTATTAATACTTGTTTACCATTTTTAGCTGAATCTCTAGAGTATCAGGTATTGTTCAAACAGTCCTTGTTTTATTGTGTTTTGAAATAATTTACTCTAGTTTTAAAAATTTTAAGTCCGTTTCTGTTTTTCATGGGGGGGCACAACAACTGTGTTCATGGATTGCTCCTAGCTGTGTGCTCCCAGTGATCATTCTTGGAGGGTTTAGGAACTCTCGGGTACCTGGGATTGAACTGGGTCACCTGCATTCAAGAAAAGTGCCCTACCCAGTGTGCTCTCTCTTTTACCCTGGGTATGTTTGTTTTATATCTGATATTTCTTTTTTTGCATATAGATGAATATCGTCCCCATCATGTTATTATGTGTCTTTTGACTGAACTCAGATGACTCACATTTAGGGTAATTTTTCATATCTGGTACTTAATTTCTATCTTAGTGTATTTTTCTCCCATGTTGGCTTGTAAATTTTTTCCCTATTTGCTTCTGTAAGGCCTTTTTTATGGTGTCCATTGATGATTTTGTTTCTTCAATTTTCCTTATAAATACCTCTGTTCCAAATTTTTGTGTCATGCCTATTATGCAAATATTTATCCTACAGATGAAAATTTATAGCATGCATACTTAAATTTGTAAAGATAAAAATGCCAGGGAAAGAGTAAAGCTATTAGAAATTTCTAGAGACAAGAACAAACTGTGTCCTGGACCAACATGATGAAGGTCAGTTTCAAATGGTGTGTGCTAAATAAGAAAGTGGTAGAAACCTAATCAGGAAGTTGGGTAGGAATTGATCTTGCAATGTCTGTCCTATAATTTACAATAAGGAACTCAAATTTCACTCACTGAAAGCAATAAATGTTTTTTAACTAGTGGCTGACACTGTTGAAACATGCTTCGATGTCTGCCATGTGGAGAGAAGCCTGTAGGGTGCACTCAGTGGACCAATAACAAACAATGAGCAACACTGGAGATCAGATTATGCACAATGTCTTTTGTGATATTTACTAGAACTAAACAAAATATCCTACAAGGAAAGTGATTTTATATATTTTTGCTTTGTGTTTTAAAATATAAGGCACCATTTCTTCTACTTGTAACCGTTTTAGAAAAGGGCCCATCTCACTCTGTGTGGCTTTCAGAGAGCGAGTGGGTCTTGTTGAGCCCCTCTAGTTCCTCAGTACCAAAATAATACTCCTGAATCTCTTTTTGATAGGGAGATTAACAAGATGATATGTATAAGTACTTTGCAGAGTATCTGGCTCTTTACATAACAAATGTAAAACAAGTGTATAGGCTCAATTATTCCTGAGAGCAAAATCAATTTTGGTGCATAGACCCTCTAAATGCACTGATTGGGGTGTTTCAGTGAAGATAAAATAGAAAGTATGTAAACATAGGATTGATTTACAAATAATTTAACATTAGATTATAATAACTTATTGGATTTTATTGGAGCCAAGATTGTATTTGCTTTATATTTTCTTCTTTTATTGGAAAATAATTGGCATGCATTCCTGTGTAAGTTAAAGACATAAAGCATGATGTTTTGGTCTTTATATTTTGTGAAATGAGAAGCACAAAGGTTATGCCAACATTTATTTTCTAAATACGATAAAATAATAAATATAAGATATAAAAATTTCTTTGCAATGTGCATACACAGGGTTTATTTTCTAAATATTTTTACTTCCTATATAGTAATTATTCAATGAAATCACTCAATGCTCTTTAAGAGTCAGCAAGAAAATGGGAGAAGTACATGTAAAAGAGAATTCTATTGAATTCAACTTTAGCTTTGATATATCAATTATTGACATTCTTGTGGGAACATCTATAAAATTTCAAACCATTAGCTTTCTCTAGTCTTCTATTGCTGTTGTGATAAATAATCTCTGATTTAACAGCTAGTATGATATGAATTTAGTATCTTTAAAATTCTGTCCTTTGGAATGTAACGCAGGTCTTACTGACCTCAAATAGAGGTGTTAGGTTAGTTTCTGGACAATCTCAGTAAGGATTGCTTATTTGGATTGTTGGGCAGAATTCAGTGTTTTGCTGTTACAGAGTCCACCCCTTTTCACTGCTAGCCTTGTGCCGGACACAGCTTTCGGAGAACACTTCCTTCTCCTGTGTTTCTTCCTCTTTAAAATCCAGCCTTCTACATTGCCACCCTTTGCCTCCTATTTTTATTCATCTTTCACTTCAAGGACAGGGTTTTTGGGATTAGTTTTGCCTGCCTGCCCAGATATATCTTAAGAGTCTTACCTTAATCACATCTGCAAAGTTCTATTTATTATGATTGTGACATATTCATAGGTTGTGGTTTACTGTTATGCTTTTGTGTTTTAAAATCTAAGGTTTTAGATTTTGGATTTTGGTGATGTGGATATCTAGATGGCAGTTGGGGTCTTGGGAGGTAGGGTATGGTTCTGTTGCCTGTTTCTCTGGACCTATAAGAAAAGAAAACTGAAAATAAATATGAGACTTGTTGTTTTATTGCAAGTAACTTGAATGTTCCTGGGGAATGTGGAAAACACAATAAATAAAGTGTACTATGTAACCGATTAAGATATTTAGAAGATGGGGGAAAAAACAAACTTTTCATTTGTAGTTACAGGTCTTGCTAAATACAATTTAAATTGTTCTTTATGGACTTTTTGACAGATTGGTAAATTACAACCTATACAACCATAATTAATTTTGTCATATTTCCAATTTTCTCAGATTGCCTGAGTTTCATTTCTTTCACAGTTTCTAGTCGCTCTGGGTTTGGTTGCTCTCCCAAGAAAATTGAGACAAAGCAAAAAGAAACCTATCTCACTCTCACCCCCTCACTTGGTCTCTTGCTCTCTCTTTTTCTCTCCCTCTCTCTGTTTTCATTTGTACACTAATTTGTGGCTAAATTCATAACAGCACATAAAGATGGATTTTGTTAAGATGGATTTTCCACACTATTATAGTACAATAGTATGGAATAATATTCTTGAGGATTAGAATAATAGAAGCATACACATTGAGTAGCATTATAGCTCAAAATCCAGAAACAGTCTTAAGGGCATACTAGTAAGTGAAAGTGGACTTAAGAAAGGACAGAATAGCAAATCTAAGCATCAAAAGAGGCAAACTCAGAATAATGCTAGGAGACTATTTCTCAAATAGTCAGGACCTTTATAAAATTACTGATCTTGGAATTCAGACTGCAGAGATTATGATTTGACTCAAGAATATTTTATAACTCCCAAACTGATTCCAATATTAGGTCAGGGTTGATTCCTTACTCCTGGCTCTGTACTCAGGTTTAATCCCCAGTGCCCCACATGGTTCTCCTGCCCACCAGAAATGATGCCTGACTGCAGAGCCAAGAGTAAGCAATGGCCATCTTCAGTGTGGCCCCATAACAACAAAATAAACTTTCTTTCAGTGTAGGACTATGACAGAACATTCATGTTGGAGGAAGTGAGGCACGTCTGCTCTCTTCTCTCCGATAGAACTTGTGCCAACTTCTAAAGGCAATTAAGAAGAAATGTTAAAGCAACCTGAAAAATAAAAACCCCAAATAAAGTAAGGACTACTGTTGGGTGACGCCCCATTTAGTTTCCAGCTACATTTAGCATGCAGCTCCTCCCAGATCTGCTAGGGAGACTTTGAATCAGCTCAGCAGACTTGTATGTTGTAGGATACCTAAGAGACTCTGCATCTGCTCTGGATTGCCTCCTGCAGGTCACTTCATAGATAGGGGGTAGTTTAAATGTGGCAGTTTATCTGACCATGTATTCTATACTGGCTGTTATAAATATTTTCTCATGCTACCCACGATCATCGTGGGGCTAGCTAGATCTTACCAGCATATTTGTCTGACCATGGGATTTCTAAGTAATTATACCAGAGAAAGATGCTGTTTGCCTCCAAGCAAGCAAGCATGGCTCCCCTGATAACTCAAAGGCAACTAAAATACAAAACTACCATGGAAGTAAAAGGCGAAACTCTTGTGAAGGCTTGGAGAAATATTTAATTGGCATTAGTATAGTCTTTGGTACAAAGGCATGCCATCTCAGAAACCCCCTTCTCTACCCTATAAAGGCATCTTCTAGGCAGATGTGGCTCAAGACATTAGCATCTAAAAGGGCCTAGGTGAGGTGCTGGGAGAAATTACCTGAGGGCATTTGACCCTGCTTGCTTCCCATAAAAGTGGGAGGTCTGAGTTGCATGGGGATAAAACTAGCCTGTTTCCTCTCTTGCACTCCTCTTTTTGGGGCTCTCTTTTTGGGGCTTGCACTCTTCTTGAGTCACTCTTCCCCTTTCTTCTGGAGTCTTGTTTTTTGTCCCCTCTCTATAGGGCTTTAACGCATGGTGGCCGCCATCTTGGCCTACATGTGGCTGAGGTTCTAGCCAGGGAATCCTAAGCACAGGGTTTTCCTATTGCTGATTTGTATGCCTGAACCTGTGATAAATAAAGCATTTAAAAACCTGCGCTGGATTCCTGAGTTTTATCCATTCCCTGCCAGCTTCAGAGGTAGAAGGGAACTTCGCTTCCTGGTATTGTTGGGGACCCCAGCGGCTCCTCGACAAGCTACTGTGTTTTTGTCACACCTGGCAATGCTCAGGGGTTACTCCTGGCTCTACACTCAGGACTTACTTCCGGTGGTGCTTGGGGACCATACGGGATACGGGGGAATTAAACCCTGGTCGGCCGCATTCAGGGCAAACACCCTACCTGCTATGTATCACTCCGGGCCCCAAGGCTATTTTGTTTTTTAAAATATTTTATTATACTACCGTGAGATACACAATTAAAAAGTTCATACCTTGATTTTGGTCATACAGTGTTCCAGCACCCATCCCTCCACCAGTGCCCATCTCCCACCACCAACTACCCGGTTCCCTCCCTCCTCCCCCAGCCTGCCTCCATGGCAGGTTCCCCATTTCTTTCCTTTTCTCTCTCTCTCTCTCTCCCTTCCTTCCCCTCCAGACTATGGACTACAGAACATACATTAAAGGGTTGTCATGTGTATCCTTTTTGCCTGTATTTAATGCTCAGTTCTAGGTTGGCACTAGTACCCTCGACAATTGTCAGCACACTGTTCCATTTTCTGTCCTACCCAGCCTCTGACTACCACATGTTTGCGACATTTTCTACCCTTGAAAGACCTCCTAATACAAGGTTGTGTTTCACTTGACCATGGATATTGGCATCACAATATGCACATGTATATCTATTCCATGCAAATAAATGCAGTCATTCTGTATCTGTCTCTCTCCTCTGGCTAATTTCGCTCAACATAATCTTCTCCATGTTCATCCATTTATAGGCAAATTTTATAACTTCATTTTTCCTAACAGCTGCATACTATTCCATTGTGTAGATGTACCAAAGTTTCTTTATCCAGTCATCGATTCTAGGGCACTCTGGTTGTTTCCAAATTCTGGCTATTGTGAATAATGCTGCTATGAACATAAAAGTAGGGATGGTGTTTCCGCTGCGTATTTTTGGCTTCCCAGAGTAGATTCCCAGGAGTGGTATGGCTGGGTCAAATGGGAGTTCAATTTCTAGTCTTTGGAGGAATGTCCATATTGTTTTCCAGAAAGACTGTACCAGCGAGCATTCCCACCAACAATGGATGAGTGTCCCCTTTTCCCCCACATCCACGCCAGCACTTGTTGTTCTTGCTCTTTTGAATATGTGCCAGTCTCTGTGGTGTAAAGTGGTGTCTCATTGTTGTTTTGATTTGCATCTCCCTGATGATTAGTGATGATGAGCAAAATTTTTTCATATGTTTTTTGGCCATCATATTTCTTCCTTGTTGAAGTTTCTGTTCATTTCTTCTCCCCATTTTTTGATGTGGTTGTTTGTTTTCTTCTTGTAAAAGTTCTACCAGTGCCTGATATATCCTGGATATTAACCCCTTATCAGATGGGTATTGGGTGAATATTCTTTCCCATTCTGTGGACTGACTTTGTATCTTCGTCACTGTTTCTTTTTGGGGTGCAAAAGCTTTTTAGTTTCATGTAGTCCCATATGTTTATCTTTTCTTCTAGTTGCTTTGTTAATGATGTTTCACCTTTGAAGATGCCTTTAGCTTCAATGTCATAGAGTCTTTTTCCTATATTTCCTTCAATGTACTTTATGGATTCAGTCTGATATTGATATCTTTAATCCATTTTGATCTGATTTTTTGTGCATGGTCTTAGACACAGGTCCAAATTCATTTTTTACATGTGGCTGCCCAGTTTTCCCAACACCACTTGTTGAAGAGGCTTTCCTTACTCCATTTTGGACTCTTTGCACCTTTATCAGATTAAATGATCATGTGTTTGAGGTTCGGTGTCAGGATACTCAATTCTATTCTATAGGTCCACAGGTCTGTTTTTATTCCAATACCACGCTGTTTTAATTACTACTGCCTTGTAGGACAGTTTGAAGTTGGGAAAGGTGATGCCTCCCATCTTCTTTTTCCCGAGGATTGCTTTAGCTATCCTTGGGGGGTTGTGTTCCATACAAATTTCAGGAGTGTTTGGTCAATTTCTTTGAAGAATGTCATGGGTATCCTTACAGGGACTGCATTGAATCTGTACAGAGCTCTAGGGAGTATTACCATTTTGACAATGTTGATTCTCCCCATCCATGAGCAGGGAATATGTTTCCATTTCCTTATGTCCTCTTTTATCTCTTCGAGCAGTGTCTTGTAGTTTTTTTTGTACAGGTCCTTTACACACTTGGTTAAGTAATTCCTAGGTATTTGATTTTCTGTGGCACAATTGTGAATCGAATTATTTCCCTTAATATCCCTTTCTTCTCTTTCATTATTTGTGTATAGGAAAGCCACCGACTTTTTGGGTTTTGATTTTGTATCCTGCCACTCTACTATATGTGTCTATTGTCCCTGATGAACACAGATGCTAAGATCTTCAACAAAATACTAGCAAACAGAATCAAAGACTCATCAAGAAGATTATACATCATGACCGAGTAGGTTTCATCCCGGGAATGCAAGGATGGTTCAACATTCGCAAGTTAATCAACATAATACATCACATCAATAAGAAAAAAAATAAAAACCATATGATCCTATCAATAGACGCAGAGAAAGCATTTGACAAGTTCCAGCACCCGTTCCTGATTAAAACCCTCCAGAAAATGGGAATTGAAGGGACTTTCCTCAAGATAGTTACAGCCATCTACCAAAAACCCACAGCGAGCATCATTCTAAATGGAGAAAAATTGAAAGCCTTCCCCTGAGATTAGGGACTAGACAAAGTTGCCCACTCTCACCTCTTTTATTCAATATAGTACTGGAAGTACTTGCCATAGCAATCAGAGAAAGAAAAGAACATCAAGGGCATCCAGATAGGCAAGGAAGAAGTCATCTATCATTATTCGCAGATGACATATTATACATAGAGAACCCTTAACTCTCTACCAAAAACTCCTAGAAACAAAAGGCTATTATGTTTTAAAAGGGCTTTGTAAAAGGTCTGTACTCTGACCCAGTGGCAGTCAAAAGGTAGACAATGTGACATTAAAAATGCTCATATCGGTAAGGGATGATACAGAAACTCTTTGCTCTTACAACATAGATAAATAGAAATAGCACAATGGACGGACAAGAGGGATTATTTAGTAAGAGTAGAGATGAAACAGCCTCAGACCCTCAAGAGACCACAATGGTGCTTATATAGAGTGACTTCTCAATGGGAAGGAAAACTGGATCCCTGAAGGGTGTAATAACTGGGAAAATGGGGTGGATAGGTGCAGGGGTTAAGCTTTCCCATAGTACTTACAGATAGTTTTGTTTTGATTTTTGGACTACACCCAGGGGTGCTCAAGCACTACTCTGACTTCATATTCAGGGATCATTCCTAGTGAGCTAGGAGACATCACAGGGTGTTGGGAATTTAATGAAATTGATTTCATACAAGGCGGACACCCTCCATTCTCTTCTGTTTCTCCAGCCAGTGCCACATTTCTACCCTTAGACTTTTTTTTTTTAAGTATTTTTATTATACCACCGTGAGATATCCAAATAAAAGATATACAATTAAAAAAGTTCATGTTTGGGCTTTGGTCATACAGTGTTCCAGCACCCGTCCCTCCACCAGTGCCCATTTCCCACCACCAACATCCCGGTTCCCTCCCCCTTCCCCAGCCCATGGTAGGTTCTTTATTTCTACCTACCTCCATGGTAGGTTCTTTATTTCTTTCCCTTTCTCTCTCTTTCTCTTTTCCTTTCCTTCCAGACTATGGATTACAGAACATACATTAAAAAGGTTGTCATGTGTATCCTTTTGCCTCTATTTAATGCTCAGTTCTAGGTTGGCATTAGTACCCTCGACTATTATTAGCACCCTGTTCCATTTTCTGTCTTACCTAAACTCTGACTCCCACACATTTGTGATAATTTCCACCTTTGACAAGACCTCCTGATATATGTTTCACTTGACCTTGGATATTGGTATCATAATATGTACATATATATTTATGCCATGCAAATAAATGTAGTCATTCTGTATCTGTCTCTCTCCTTCTGGCTAATTTCGCTCAACATAATCTTCTCCATGTCCATCCATTTATAGGCAAATTTTATAACTTCATTTTTCCTAATAGCTGCATAGTATTCCATTGTGTAGATGTACCAAAGCTTCTTTATCCAGTCATCGATTTTCGGGCACTCTGGTTGCTTCCAGATTCTGGACGTTTTCTTATCTGGAGGCTGTACAATGGAAGTTTATTTATTTAATGAAGTCACCTTACCATACAGTTTGAAGGCTGTCCATGATTGCGTTTCAGTCATACAGTGTTCCAACACCCATTCCTCCACCAGAGCACATTTCCCACCACCAATGTGCCCTTTAACTCTACTTCACCCCTCATCCCACGGCCTGTTTCTTTTTGCAGGCACTTTCCTTCTTTCTTCTTGCCTATTGAATATTATGGTTTTCAGTACAGATACTGAGGTGTTACCATGTGTGAAACCTTAACTATTCTACAGGCAGTTTTTATACAGTGGTTATTTACCGCTATCTTTGTCATAGAGGTCCCTTCCCTATTCCAACTGCCTTTTCCCTGAGAGATTGAAGCAATCTTCTAAGCATGGACCAAGCCTTCTGGCTTTTTGCTTCTACTTTCCTTGGATATTGGTTTCTTATTATGTTTTTCACACCCCACAAACGAATGCAATCTTTCTGTCCGCTCATTTCCTTCTGAATCATTTCACTTAGTGATGTCCATCCATCTATAAGCAAATTTCATGACTTCATTATTCCTAACCACCATGTACTCCATTGTGTAGATGTACCATACTTTCTTTAACCAATCATCTGTTATCAGGTACTTGGGTTGGTCTGGCTACTGTAATAGTGCTGCAATAAACACAGAAGTACATATGATGGTGTTTCTAATGTGTGTTTTTGAAGCTCCGAGGTATATTACCAGAAGGGATATTTATGGGTCTTATGGAAACCCAATTTCTAGCTTTTTTGAGGAATTCCCATATTTTTCTCCCAAAAAGACTGGACCAGTTGACATTCCACAACAATGAAGGAGAATCTCTCCCCACATCCACTCCAGCACTGGTTGTTATTGTTCTTTTGCATGTGTGCCATGCTCCATGGTGTTAGATCATGAGGAGACAATATTTGAGGTGACATCTATGTCATTTCCTTCAGTATTCTTAGTCTGCTTTCTATAGCTGAAAAATGTTAGAGACAAATTACATAAATTTCACTAGGCCAGGAGTAAGGAGATGATATTAGATATTTCAGGGAGGCGTGGCTCTCCAAGAAATAACTATTCTAGTCCCAGAAGGATCTTCTGACTGAAGATGGGTGATGGTGAATTCTGGAAAATATGACACAACCATATGCTCCTTTACTTTCTGAGTAGCTCTCAAATGACATTTAATGGTAGTAAACTGTGTAGAATAGAATGGGAAAACAAGTTGGTGATATTGATTGGACTTAGGTGGTGAGTGGAACTTTGATTCCCCAGGTATATTCAAACTGTGACTTGAAAGAGAGTGAGATGCACATGTTAGTAATTTCACCTGGTATTTCTATTTTCTTCTATATGGAACTCTCTTTCACAAATTCCTAGTGCTTTATACAGTGAGACAATGAAGAACTGTAATTGCAAATGGATTTGATTTTAGTCTTCCTTTGAATTCTGACCCTTATTACAACATTTCACATACAGGCACTGCATTTCCCAGAATACATTGGCATACCAATGTATGCCACATTTGCAATCTTTATGTTAAAGATCTTTACGTTAAAAATGCTTGAGTGAAGGAAAATTAGATAAATGTTCTGTGTATTTTATTGAGCACATCTTCTGTGGAGAGAGTTGATTTATTTCCCAGATTTTGCTTGTATTCATATCTCCTACTCAACCAACAAATTTTGAGGGAAATAATTTTCATTGTAATTGTTTATCTCATGGTGGTATGATAAAATGCTTATAAAAAATTAAAATGGTCTTTTTTAGCATCAAAGTGTTCTTCCTTGATAGGAATTCCTAAGTCAGCTTTACCTACATAAAAATTGGGTTCCATCTGTTTCTTTCTAACAAGTGGTATGTGAGACTCCACTTATGGTATACTATCATGGCTTCTCCATGCTCTCATCTGTATTTTAGCGAGAGTTAAAAAGGGCTGGCTTTGGAGCTGATTCCAGATGCTACAGTATACCAGAAGTCTTTAAGGCTGTTTATCGTTCTTATTTAAAGGCGCCTGCCTCAGACTTTTCTCACTCATAATCTCTTTCTTGCTTTTTACTTAGGTGTGGTAGCAATGTCATAGTTCCATATGCTTTATGTGAGCTGTGATTAGTGATGATGGTGAATTCCTTTGCTTACGAAGATAGTAACAAGCTTAAACAAAGCCAAAATTTAGACAGCACCAAGGGTGCCCAGCATTATCCTACACCCATAAGTATTATCTGGTTTCTTCATCGCCATCCAGACTTTTCTGAGTAATGTAATGATCCACTCATAACCCTATGTATTCTCTGTGTACCTCTCAGTGTCCTACAATTCATCCAGAAAGATGGGTCCTAGGAGGACAGGGCTGTCTGTACTCCCACAAAGCTAGAGACATAACTATCTTCCTTTCAATCCCTCTTATTAAAGGGTTCGTAACCAGACTCAAAAATCTGAGCATTTAAATAGACCAAACATTTTTGAAGCATGACAAATGGTATGTGTAGCTCCATTTACGGTGTAGTATCTTCATGGTTTCTCTGTGCTCTCATCTGTATTTTAGTGAGAGCTGAAAGAGAGTCTCTTTCTTTAGAGCCAGAGAAAGAGTAAAATCATAAAGGAGAGGTGATATGATGGAGTCTGAGACAGTGGTGGTGACTTTTCATTCTTGTAGAAACATAATAATAAAGTGTACAGAGATGGATGGAGAGTGGGGTAAACTACCTTAAGGATGGGAGTAGGATTTGAGTTTTATAAATGATACTTAATAAATTAAGGACTCAGCATGAAGACAACATGGAAGAAAACATTATTGATAGCTAGGAAAATCAAAGGAAAGTTTAATTATACTACTATTGATGAACTCTGAATAAAAATGATTCTTTCTTTGATCCTTGGCATAGTCTGTTTGGAAGTTCAGAGGCAAGACAGTCTAAAGAGGGGCTCCGCCACTGACTCTTTGCCACTGGAGATAATCTGGGGGGGAAGAGCACTATATGATAATGCTCTTCTAGATATTCTAAATATATTTTCCTTCAAAGAGGGTGTTTTGTGGTATGTCATAGAATAAACACACTATACCTGTCGCCCTAACAGGAGAATTTGCTGTCAGGGCAATTGTTCTGATTTTTCTGTTTTTATCAAAGTGTATATCCCCTTCCTACTCCCAAAGATAGCTCATAATCTGAGGTGAAATTGACTTACAGAGTCATACTAATTACCAAATAATTTTTACCCCTTTATTCTACTCTCATGGGATGCAGTTTTATCAAACCTGATGAGAGCCCAGTAGAAAACTTCTGTCTGGGGCTCATGTAAGTCCTCTGTTCCTTTCTAGAGACTGCACAGAGGCCATGTATAGCTTTATACTTGAGAAGTGAGGAGCCTTTCACCCTGGTATTGGGAGAAATAGCATATTAAAGCACCAGATGCTGTCCCCAATGATTCCCTCCTTTTATTATGCCACTGTCTATGACTTTCTCCCCACCCAATCCCACCTCACCAATCTGTCGTGCTTAAAACACAGCCGGCCATGAAAGAATTTGCACGAGATCCAATTCTCCGTCTGCTTTCTTAAATAAAAATAGGTCTGGAGAAATACTCAGAGTCATATTTCACAGAAGTCTTTCTAAATTAATTATAGGCAGCTATAATTCATCATGCTTTCAATTAACAATTAATTATGTACAAGAGAGACAAATGCTTTGTTGAGACCATGAAACAACACAAATCATTTGTACTACAGCATTTTGTCCTAGTATTGTAGTGGAGGGGTGGTTATAAGGGCTACAGATTGCATAAATGATGAGTTTTGCTCTGAAAAATACAAATCCTGCTGGATCCTGTAAAAAAATTGACTTCCTGGAGTTGAAAAGATTTGAGGTCTAGTACTTGAACGATGTAATGCTTAGACAAGTTCCTTCCATACAGTTCAAGAGCTACGTAAAGTTTCAGCAAGAGCTAAGAATGCATGGTTCCCTCAATAGCCGAAGGTTGCAGGAAGGTTCTGATGTAGAGAGAAATACTGAGAAGGGACTGAAAGCACCATTCTCCCCTGTCCCATCTGTTCACATTAGCTAGGAATAGAGGAGGAATTCAGAACCCCAAAGTCTACAACAGGGTGTTGGAACATTGTACAATAGAATAGCATGAAAAACTTTGTAACTGTATCTCATGGTGATTCAATACAAATAAATAAGTGAATGAATAAAATAGTTTTTACACGTTTGTCTTTGCAAAGGGGAAATCACATAAGCATTTCCAAAAGTAGCCTTAGTAATGTGGTGGTGTTGCAGGTAGATAGGTTGTGGGGGCTCTAGTAATTTTCTTTTGGGGTGAGGGTAATGAAACAAGAAGAAAATGCCTAGCCTTAAAGTAGCCTTAAGTAATGAGGATCAAATGACTTTGAAATGCAAATACAAATGTTTTTGCAGATGAAAAATATAAGCCAATACACAGATGCAGAAATTGAGTCATCACCCAGGAAGGATGGACCCTTTAGTAAAATAAGAGGCTTCCAGACAATCTAAAGGGTTAGATTATATCTAAAGTTTATGAAAAGGCCATAGGAATCTCAAGCTTACTCCTTACAATAATGTAGCAACTGACTTTTACCCAGATAGAGGCAGTTCAGAAGAAGTTCTACTACAAACCCAAATTTCATAAATGCCTGTGTTATGGTTGACATCCCTACTTAGCCTTAGCCTCCAGCTACACTTAGCTTACATGGAGAGCTGGTCCCTCCCTTTGGGGAATCTCCAGAGCAGACACAATGGGAATTTGGGCAGAATTGGACTGATTTCATAATTTTATATGGCATAAATATTTTTATCATGAATCTCGCTTGCCCCAAATCAATATTCTGTTCCTATGGGTCCCCATGTGGGACATACATGTAGATATCCCAAGAGTATTTGGCTACGTTGGATCAACCATAATGTAATCAATTCCCCTAGTTCAGAGGCACGCCAGTGTGTCTCTGAGCAAAGCAATATGTCTCTGACTCTAAAGGTAATGCCAAAGTGAATTATTCTGACGGATTTTGGACCTTAGTGGGATCCAGAGTCTGGGATCTGCTAGCTATATATTCACAGTAAAAAAGTATTAATGTCATTTCCTACAAATTACATTCTGAACTGCTTTCTGGTTCAGAGGTGCAGCCCCTCCTTTCTCTGCTAGGGAAATTTTGACTCTGGAAATCAGCTCTGGCTTTTGTGAAGCTTGAGCCAAAGGCCCACCTAAAGATCTATGTTTCAAAAGGGTCATTTACCTGGCTACAACTCTAGATAGCCCAACCCACTATGGGCTGGGCTGGAAGATTTTGGCGGGTTCAGTCTATAAAAGAAGCTAGGAAAAGAAGGGGCCTTTTTGCCATTTTGGCTTCCCTTGGCGTTTGCTTCTCTCTGTCCCCTCCATTCTCTGTTGGACTTCAACACATGGTGGCAGCCATCTTGGCCTACACATGGCCAGGACCTAACTGGGAACCCAGAGTCTAGGGATTTTCCTGTTCTTGGATTGTATATCAGAACCTGTGATAGTAAAGTCTTTTAAAACTGTGCCGGATTCCTGAGTTTTTATCCATTCCCCACCTGCTTCGGAGGTATTAGGGAACTCGTTACCTGGTATTGTTGGGGACCCCAGCGGTCCCTGACACCGGTGAGTTTCATTCATCATCCTGGGTATTGGTCACACCTCAACCGGAGATGTGTTCTCTAGATGTTTTCCCCTTTGGAGAAGCTCATGTTCTCTCTTGAACACGCCATTGTTTTTCTCTCACTTTCATGGTTCTCTAAGTAGATTTTATTAAATAAAGCTATTTTACTTTACTGTCCTGTCTCCTAAAATTGTTTTTCTGTGAGGAAAGATGGCATTCCTGGGAAACCTGGATAGAGGTTACAACTGACTTTCCTTTTCCTGTAAAGAGGTAAGTCTCGCTCTAGATGAATCCATGACTCCTTGAGATCTCAAGTAATGGAGACTAGATCCTGTTTCCTGCAGACCAGATGAATTTCACACACAGCTTAACAGCTGTTTGGGAATTGGAAGGGTGCTGGCCAACGCTAATGCTTATACTGTTCAGGTGCTCATAGCATTCTTTACCAGATGCTCATGGCAATAGCTATGGAGCCCCTGTTCAGGTGCTCAAAGCAGCCTTCCCTGGGCTGCAGAAGTACATAGAGCAGAGAGATAGAAACCTATTTTTTTTCAAAGCTACCTCCCTCACTCCTCTCTTCACATAGGTCACCTGCAATAATGGCACGGCTCTGCTTGCATTTCTTTTGTAAGGGATTCCTATTGTACTTTTTTGCCCCAATCACTGCCTGATTCTTTATCTGTTTTTTTCTTCATGCAGAGTTCTTTTATTTTCTATCTTATATGACTGACTCCACCACAGCTCCAGATGTGACTGAACACCTTTAGCTGATCCATACATCACACCTTTAGAAACTGGCATTGTCTGTAAGAACCCAATGAAGTCAAGGAGCCTAATGGGCAGCTGGAACATACATTTTCTCTGCTATGCTTGAATGACAGACATGAATATGTCTATTGCATTCACTGCTTACTGCTTCTGCTTTAATATCATTTGTTGTAACTACTATTGTTACCAACAATAGTGATACTTGTAAGGGCATTTAGTGATGATATATTTTAAATTGTATGGTATGGAACCAGCACTGTCCCTGTCTTAATATACAATGAAACTAAATCCAGAGCTTTTTTTCTTGTTTTTTTAAGACAACATTCAGCAATGCTTAGTGACTACTTCCTACTCAGTGCTCAGGAGTCACTCCCAGAGATGCTCAAAGATAATCCAGTGCTATGGATGGAATTCAGGCCACTGGTATATGAGTTGTGCTTCAGCTTGTTGAGCTGTCTCTCCAGCCACAACCAGAACTAATCTTTAAATGTCCCCTAGTTAGCAAATGATAAGAACAGCTCTTAAATAGAGATGTGACTTTTGTTGTTATATTAAGTTTGTATTATTGAAGACAGAATTGTGAAGCTCCTGGGTGTCCACCTCAAAGATGAAAAGCAACAGATAAAGAGGAAGCAAAGATGCCATCTTGTTGTTCAGTATCAAGTTCTTCCTGGGGCCAGGAACATTTAAGCCTGCCTTTTTAAAATTATATGAATAGAAATTACTTGGGTTGTTTAAGCCATTTTGGATTCAACCTTCTTTTCCTTTCAAGGGAAAGAAGAAAAGTCCTGGTAGATATTGATACCAGGAAACACAAGTTGAAAGTATCAGGCTATGCACTGGTGTTGAATGGATTGATGTATTGAGGAGAGGAAAGGACAAACCCTCTATTTCCTGGAGAGCCATTAGCATACCTTGTTATGCAGCAAGGACTTAACTGGTTGAATTGCTACATGTTGTTTTTTGAGATTCAGACCACTCATCTTTCCAGGCAGCAGTATTAGATACTTGGGGAAAAATGAGAATGTTGAATTTGGCCATTTCTCACACCTTTAATAAGGCTTGTCTGAGGCTTCCAGGGTAACAAATCAATTCAAAACACAATTACCAAATCTCATATTTATTATTATCTGTCATAGTTCTGCATGCTTCTTTCACTCAAGTTGGTGGTTCTTTTCAGGCTGTAGGAGAGCTCACCCACGGATGGGAAACTGATGCTGATGCTCTCTGGGAGTACAGCTGAACTACTGGCCAGAATACGTTCATATGACTTGAACTTCTCAAAACACGGCAGCTGCGATTCCAAGCAAATGTTCCAAGGAGTCTGGGAATATAAAGATAGCTTTTTATTAGACTATGGAAGTACACACTTATTTTGGGTTTGGTTTAGTTTGGACACCCTGTGGTGCTCAGGGCTTACTCTTGACTCTATGTTCACTCATAGATCACTCCTGTGAGCTCAGGTACTGGGGATTGCACCTAGGTCAGTCATGCAAGCACTATACTGCTATATCTTTAGCCGCCATAAGTCCTACAGTTTTAGGGTATTGCTTTCTTTTTTGTTGTTTGTTTCTATTTTGGGGCCACATGTGGCTGTAATTAGAGCACATGCCTGGTTCTGTGCTCAGGAACTACTCCTGATGGGGCTCAGGACCTGGGTCTTCCACTTGCAAGGCAAGCATCCTGCCAGCTGTACTATCAATCTGGTCCCTGGGGACTGCTCTCTAGTGTCAGATGGGAAGTCCAGGGCCTAGGGATCAGGACTATAATCATTGCAGTGTGTATTATGTGAGTACTGAAGGTAAATGTAAATAAAAAACTAATTAAATAAAAAGAGGAAAAGTGAGAATACACTTTGAGAATGCTATTCGGGTCTCCCAGAGAGGAATCGAAAGAGCTATGCTTGGAATATCACCCTCACTCAAGTGAGAGAAGGAATCCTGAGTTCTGACCTCTGTCACTATCCCAGAATCAGGGATGCTGTCTCATTTGCCAATGCATCGAAAATCAGATGGGCTGGACATGTAATGCGATTCGGAGACAACCGCTGAACTAGAGCCATTACCGACTGGATCCCACGGGATGTCAAAAGATCACGTGACCGCCCACCTACAAGATGGTCAGACTTCCTTGTCAAGACCCTGAAGGAACGGTTTGAGGCTCTTCATATTCCTGAATCAACCAGATGCCATTGGGCTACATTGGCACGTTATAGGGTCCAATGGAAATGTTACTGGTGCCCGCTTGAGCAAATCGATGAATAACGGATTCAAGTGATCAAGTGATCAAGTGAGGGAAAGTGAAGTGAACTTCATGATGGGCTTCTTTGGGGACCTGCCACCTCAAGCCCTAAGAAGATAGTGTGATGCTTACCACTGATCCATACTAAGGAGAAACAAAGGCCTCCAGCAGGAGAAGCAAATTGTCTGAAGCTTGCAGTCCAATCACCTGAGGAACAAATAACCTACAGTCTCCTAGAGTTGAAAAGCTGATCCCTATGCTAGCAAAACTTAGACTAGAGTGTGGGAAAGAGAATAATGTGAGGGTATAGGATGATGCTGATTGCTCTTTCTACATCCTCCCAAACTCAACTCCAGCCTGCTCTGAGTCTACATTCTTAGCCTGACACAGAAGATGCCCTGCACCTCTGCTCTGAAAGGCTCATGCTTGACCTAACCCCCTTCCTAGCCTTGTGAACCCATTGAGGTGTGAAGCAGAAGCACCATGGTGGAGAGGGATGAACAAAATACCTATGTCCAGCACCAAGAGGCCTGCTTTTCCACACAGCTTGTGAAAGTTAGGACTTGAGAATATCTTTGGCTAAAGCAGATTCTCCATGGACAGGCAGGAAGCACAGCTTTTAGAGAGCTCAACTTGCCAATAAACAAGTAGGTTCTCCCAAACCTGTATTGGCATAAGCCCTAGTGAAGGTTGAAAGAGATTCTTACCTTTCTGCTGAATTTGCTGCTGTGTCAGATCCGCCATTCAGTGTTTTATTTTATTCCTTCAATTAAGTGTCCTAAGCACTAGATTCTGGATAACCGAGGATAAGACCTGCTTTAGACCTACCCCATGTAGACCTCAGCTTCCTATTTTGTCTCTAAAGACTCTGATCCCTTTTGTGGAAAATAAGGGGACAATGAGACTATTGAATACCACTCACATCACTGTTACTTTCAAAAAGCACTTCTGTGAAGAGTTGAAAATACAAATAGAAAACACTTAGAAAATACAATTCTGTTACTGGCTCTCTAATTCCACCTCTTAATCTCCAGTGAACAGTTGAGTATGACTTTGACCTCACACTTAGAAAGACAGGGTTGTATTCAGAGTACTGATCTGGAAAGGAAATGCATTATATTTATTATAATTTAAAAGTCTATCTTCCTAAAATGACAAAGTCGTAACTGTACCATCATTTTTTTATATTTATTAAGCTTCTGATTATATTAAGACCTACATTAGATGCTGGAGAATGTAATATGTTTTGTCTTTTAAGTAAAGACAAGACTTAAAGTCAGTCTAGTATGGGAGAAAGACAATTTAAAATCAAAATAACTTAAGGTGAACTATAATGAATGTTCAAATAAAATAATTACTGTGGGACGGACCAGAGTAGAGATTAACAAAAAGATGATGATATTGCTCTAAGAAGAACACCATCAATATATTTGGAGTCTGTATTTGTTGACATGTCATGTGACATGCTCCAGATAAACTCTCTAAAATATTTTTTAATATTTGCAAACAGTGTGTATGATGTGAGTACTCAAGGTAAATGGAAATGCAAACAAGTTAGTTAAGTAAAAAGAGGGAGTGAATTGCTCAAATCAAACAGGGGCAAGGTTTAAATTCACATGTTTTCTGGACTAGATACTGGTCTGCAGGACAGCTTTTTGATGAAAGCAGCATTTGAATTTCTCACTAAATAATGGAAAGGATTGGACAGTTAGATTTTAGCAGCTCAGGGAAATGGAAACACAGAAGCAAAGACCCTGAAGATGGTAAATACATGATTTATTCAGTTGCTTACCTCTAATCATAATGACCTCAAAAGCTACAGGACATCAACAATTACTCCTGGCCAAAAAAAAAAAAAAAGAAAAAAAGAAAAAGAAAAGAACCACGTATTGATGGATTGAACTAAATGAAGTTTTGTAAAACCATGTCATTTTAATCGGCAAATGAATCATGTACTCATCTAATAAAAAAAAATAAGCCGTTATTCAAATTCTTCAAGCCTGTTCTACTCAAGCTCATCAGGTCATCAGATTTCATCAAACTTTGCCAACCCCTGAAAGCAAGAAAATCAATAGAAAATCATGACTTTTTATTTTATTATTTTTTTTACATAGGTCTATATCTGTTGATATCCAGTACTGCTCCCACATACTGGAGTAGGGAGATTGCTTTTGGTGGTATTTTGGGAACCAAGAAGTACTATGGATCTAAATGAGAGACAAGTTTATTTTGAGGTAATGATAGATTTACAAGTAGGTGCAAGAAATAATACACAGATATCTTCTATATTCTTCCTTCACTTTCTTTCCTCTACATCTACCATTTGTAACATCTGACAAAATTGAAATGTGATATTGCAGCCAAGAAATTGACTTTGAAGCAGTCAAGATGCAGGACAGATCACCAGCCCAAGAGACCCCGCCTAGTGCTTTTTGTCATACCCATTACATCTCTTCTTTGCCCTGTGGACACCTCTAATATATTTTCATTTCTATAACTTTTTCATTACAAGAATAATTTAAGTGGCATAATCTTTGGGAATTTTTAAAAGAAATTTAGAATGATTCCTAGGGTTGAATCCAGGTTCTTACAATTCTCAATAATTCACTTCATTTTAGTGCATGGTTGTTGATGTTACCACAGACTATAGAGTTGTCTTCAAGTTTTGGATATGAAAAAGAAAGAGTGCACAGACTCTCAGCTACAGAATTTCATGTAAATACAAGTTTTCATTTCTCTGGGATAAATGTTCAGAAGTGAAATTGTTAAATTATATAGTACTCACACTCTTTTGAAACTTCCAAGCAATGTTTCAGAACTGCTGTACCATCCCTATTTAAGTGGGCATGTGTCCACATCCTCACCAGAATTTGTTGTTTTCCACTAGTCTTTATTTTAGCTCTTCCAATATTGGTCAGTGATATCTTTTGATTTTAATTCATATTTTCTAATGATTAATACACTGGACATTTTTCATGATTAGAATTTTTCCCTAATTTCTTAGGCCTTAGCATTAATACATTTTAGCATTACATTTTCATTTATATATTTGTTGAGTTTCTGTCTATATTGTCTCAAGTGGCAAATAAGTCTATTTATTAATTTCACCCATTTGACTGTAGTCTAAAACTTCTCTTTCTTTTGTGTTTTTATTTTCCCTGTATAATAGTCTTAAATGTTTGTTCAACTTAAAGCAAATCATAGAATACAAACATATTCTTTCTTCATTCCAGAGAGTTATTTTCAGGGCCTGGAATGATAGTACAGTGGGGAAGGGCATATTTGCTTTGCAAACGGCCGACCTGTGTTCAATCCCCAGCATCCTATATCGTTTGTGGAGAACAGCCAGGAATAATTCCTGAGTGCAGAATCAGGAAACCCCTGAGCATTCCCAGGTGTGGCCCCATAATGAAAAACAAATATAAACAGAAAATTATTCTCAGTGAGCGTAGGATTCGGTTCACTGCTCACTTTTGCTACTCAAATAAAAGGGGGCTAGAACCATAGCACAGCAGGTAGGGCTTTTGCCTTGCACGTGGCCAACCTGGGTTCAATCTCCAGCAACCCATATGGTCCCCTGAGCACTGCCAGGAGTAATTCCTTAGTGAAGAGCCAGGAGTAACCCCTGAGCATCACTGGGTGTGACCCAAAAAGCAAAAACAAACAAACAAACAAAAAAAGGCTTTTCTCAACCTATAATACGCAGCCTGTGGAGCAGCCCATGGAGTTTTGGAGGGCAGTAAATGCCTCAAACAGCCCCTAGCCAGTCCAACATAGCACCTAGGGTTCACTCACACGAGTGGGGCCACGCTGGCCAGACTTGGAGCAGGAATTTGGCCTCTTCCTCCCATTCCTCCACCTCCATGTTGGAGGACATACCTGTGAGCTCCCAGCCACCACACCCAGCAACCAGAAGAGAGACACTCCAGACCCAACTGCTCCAGACCCACTCCTACACTGCTTGGTCCCATGTGGAGCAGCCCATGGAGTTCCGCAGGGTAGCAAATGGCTCAGCCAGCCCCTGGCCATGTCCAACATAGCTCCTAGGGTTCTCTCTCACACCATACTGGCCAAACTTGGAGCAGGGATTTGGGCTCCTCCTCCCATTCCTCCACCTCCATGTCGGAGGACGTAGCTGTGAGCTCCCATCCACCACACTCAGAAACCGGAAGAGATACTCACCAGACCCACAGCTGTGCTGGTGCACAGCTGCTCTGT
Organism: Cryptotis parvus; assembly: GCA_021461705.1. Classification (NCBI taxonomy): domain Eukaryota; kingdom Metazoa; phylum Chordata; class Mammalia; order Eulipotyphla; family Soricidae; genus Cryptotis; species Cryptotis parvus. The sequence continues at coordinate 54,774 of JAJIBD010008752.1, forward strand.
GCGTCGCAGGACATTCTTAGACACATAATGGAAGTTAGACCAGGTCCTTCCCAGGATCTTTCACATTTATACACTGTAATGATCATTCTCCCACACGAAAAGAAACTGGCAAGCTACCCGTGTCAATTATTATATGCCAAAAAACAGTAACGGTTGTAGACCTCATTCCCATGACCCGAAGGATTGGTTGAGGCTCTACGTGTTCCTGGAGCAAGCAGATCTCCTTGGGTTACACTAGCATGTGACAGGACATATGGAGATGTTACTGGTGCCCACTCAAGGAAATCAATGAATGGGAAGACAAGTGATACAAGTGATAATATGCTTAATAAGATTTTTTTTCATTTGGTTAGATTCTCTCTTGCATGTATGGTGCATACCTCTTTCTGTATTTGCAATTATTTTCCTCTCTGCTCTGTTTTTAAAAGTTTGACTTTGATGTGTTGTTGAGGGGCTTGGGGCTTATTCCATTCTGGGTTTTCTCTTTCTCCTGTGTCTGAAGTTTTATGCTTATGCCTCTGGCCACCCCCAAAGTATGTGAGAAATTTATTGGGAAATAAAGGGAGATAGGTAAGGTATGTGCTTAAGAGAAACAAGAACTTCCCTAAAGGTGAAGCGAGCCCAGAGCACACATCTCAAGAGGAAAATGTGGAATGTACATGGGCAGCCATGATCACACATGTCCTCATCTATGCCTTTTATTACATTTAGGAAAAAATTCAGATCATCAACTTTTTTAATAGTCTGTAAAGAATACACTTTCCCCCTTTAAGAATACATAAAGTAATTGTTAAATTTTTGGTTATAGTCCCTCAGGTATTTGAGGTTCTGCTTTTTGTAAAATTTTGTTTCCTTACTATTATTTACACTGGGTAAATTATTCAATTATTGTACCTTCCAGTACAGCACACTAATTATTTCTTCTCCCAGTCTTCTGTTTACATTATCAGTTTCTATTTTTCCCTTTTGATTATGTTTTAGCATTTTCCTATACTAAAATTTTCCTATTTAACTGAACATTGAATATAGGCAAAAGATACACATGATAACCTCTAAATGTATGTATTACAATCCACAATGTGTAAGGAAGGAAAGCAAGGAGATAGAGATAGAGAGAGAGAGAGAGAGAGAGAGAGAGAGAGACGAGAGAGATAAAGAACCTTCCATGGAGGCAGACTGGGAGAAGGGGGGGAGAGGGTACATTGGTGGTGGGAAATGGGCACTGGTGGAGGCATGGGTGCTGGAACACTGTATGACCGAAACTCAAACATGAACATCTTGTAAGTGTATATCTCATGGTAGTATAATAAAATAATCAAAATTAAATAAATAAATAATAAATAGATAAATAAATAAATAAATAAAATTATCCTCTTTGTGAATCTTTGTATCTTGTATTTCTTGGCCCACATTTAAGGTTTCTTCATCTATTTTTAAAATGAATTCACAATAGCTTACTGAAGCACTGTTATGATGGCTGGTTTGTTGCATATATATTTGTGGCCATATTGTAGTCCTCAGGGGCTACTCCCAGCTCTGTGCTAGTGTTGTTGTTTCTGGTAGTACTAAGGGTTGATGCAGTACTAGAGAACAAACCAGGGCTCCTGCATGTAAAGCATGTGCTTGGACCCTTGAGCTATCTCCTCTATGATGGCTTATTAATATTTTATTGTCAGATAATCTTATTATCACTGACTTTTTATTTATATATTTTATTCTGTTTGGGATTTTCCGGGATCTTGATATAAAAAGTGAATTTGATTAAAACAGTTAGATTTTGATATTATGATACTCTTCATTTTAATTAAACCTTTATTTAGTGTTTTTGACAGTACTATGGTAGGAAAATAGAAATTACAGAGAGAGACTGGGAGATATAACAGATAGGAAGAGAAACAGAGAGGAAGAGAAACAGAAGAAGAGAGAAAGAGAAAGAGAGATGAGAATATTAATGCCATCATTAGACAAAGATATAGTGTAAAAGCAATTTTGACTTGAAATGTTTGAACGTTTAAAATATTTATTGAAATTGAATATTTCAATGACCAACCAGTTATTGCCACGAATCCTATTATGATGCTTCAATTTTGCTTTCTACCAGCATTCAACCACTAGAATTTTAATAGAAAAAATTAAAGAATAATATGGTAGATAGCATTACATGTCAGATGGGCTGGACATGTAATGTGATTTGGAGATGACCGCTGGACTAGAGCCGTTACTGACTGGATTCCACGGGATGTCCAAAGGTCACGTGGCCACCCACCTACAAGATGATCAGACTACTTTATCAAGCAGTTTGAGGCTCTTTGTACTCCTGAAGCAACCAGATGCCATTGGGCTACACTGGCACGTGATAGGGTCAAATGGAAATATTACTAGTGCCCACTCAAGCAAATCGATGAATAACGGGATGTCAAGTGATCAAGTGATGGTAGATAGATAGAAAGATTGATTGATTGATTGATTGATTGATCGATACATTGGCAGCCAGTCAGGTTTTTCTGCTATCCAGAATGATGGTTGTGAAGTCCTTACATACACTGAGTAGTGTGTCCTTACAATTGTGGAAATTTAGGCTCTGTATTCTAGAAGGAATTGGAATCAAGCAAAAAGTTCTTCCTTTGGCTATATATGATTTATTCATGCTCTAGAGGTGTTCATTTAATACATAACTTTTTTTCCTTTTTGGGTCACACCCAGGGATGATCAGGGGTTACTCCTGGATCTTTGCTCAGGAATTATTTCTGGCGGTGCTCGGGGTACCATATGGGATGTGGGGAATAGAACCTGGGTTGGACGCACGCAAGGCAAATGCCCTACCTGCTGTGCTATTGCTCAGACCCCAACTTTTTTTTTTTTTGCTTTTTGGGTCACACCCAGTGACACTCAGGGGTTATTCCTGGCTCTGCACTCAGGAATTACTCCTGGCGGTGCTCGGGGGACCATATGGGATGCCGGGGATCAAACCCGTGCCGGCCGTGTGCAAGGCAAACACCCTACCCACTGGGCTATCACTCGGCCCCAACTTTTTTTTTCTTGCTTTGCTAGTTATCCCTTTTCTTGCTCCTTCTGCTAGAAAGAGCTGACTTTTGTTCCTGTTGTTCTATGCTTTTCTAATTATCTCTCTATCTCTCTCTGTAAAATGTCCTCATATAATATACATATATATTTAATTATTTGCTGAGGACCTGTTGTTTAAAATGCTAATTACGATTTAACCCAAACTTATCACTAGTGTATTGCAAGGGCCCCAACAGTCCTCCTTCAAAGCTTGACTTACCCAGCTCATTATGTGGATCAGTTTTACCTTTATGGTGTTTGTTTCCTTTGTTTCTACTTCATTGTGTATCGTTAAGTCCCACATATTAGAGATATGTCCCTTTCCTTCTATTGGCTTCACTCAGAATGATCTCTTTTAGTTTTGTCTACCTTGCTTAAAATTGCTCTTTCAGGGTCGAAAAGAGCAATTTTAAGCAAGGTAGATAAAGCTAGAAGAGATCATTCTGATTGAAGTCAATGATATGGAAAGGGACATATTTTTAATATGTGGGACTTAATGATACATTTTGTCAAGATGCTGAACAAATGGTTTGAGTTATCTTCGTATTCCTGAAGCAAGCAGATGGCATTGGGCTACACTGGCAGGTGATAGGGTCAAATGGAAACGTTGCTGGTACCTGCTCGAGCAAATTGATGAATAATGGGATGGATGTCAAGTGATCAAGTGATCAAGTGCTTAAAATTGCATGGTCTTATTAAATTTTAGAGCTGCATAGTATTCCAGCATGTGTATATACCACAAGTTTTTGATCCATTCATCTGCAGCTGTGGTTTTCCCAATATTTTGGCCATTGTACTAAGTACAGTGATTAAAATAGATGTAAATATATTCTTTTGAATTAATGTTATCTTGTATTGGGGGTAGATGCCAAGAAGTAGTAACTCTGGGTCATATGAGAATTCTATTCCTATTTTTATCTGAAAATTAAAAGGAGCTGACTTTGTTGGTGCAGTTTTTTAATTGTTGTTCATTAGAATTCCTGAAATGCTGCTCCTTCAGTTCCAAGTCTGGGGTATGCAATCCTGAAGTGGACTCAGAGAAGTTACCACTGTGCTATACAGATCCCCAAATTTTAAGTCTAACCTGCCTGCTCTTTCCCAGCATTCAAAGTGTTCTTTTGTTTGCTTTTTATTTAATGTCTACATTTTAGCTGAACTTAGTAAAAAGATTAGGAACAAGTATGTGTCCTGTTATATGTATAATGATTAGGTCTTCAAAGCAGGGTTTATTTTAGTAGTCTTTTTTTTCAAGTTGATCTTTTCGTCTTTTGTATTTTCTGAAAGACTATTTTATTTTGTGTGTAAGAAACAGTCACCATGAAATTGAAATTTCTCTTGTAACTTAATTAAATATATTTATACTTTTAATAAAACAATTTTTATAAGTCATGTTTATATTAAATCTCGCATATAAAATATCATATTTTTGTGCCCTTTAAGATCTAATTGTTTTGTATAATAGATATAATTTTCATTGTCAAATTTTTTTTCCTTAAAAAATTTCTTTAATTTAGTTGCTGCTGTAAATTGCTTATTTCTCTTTTATTTATGTGTGGCACAGAAAGACCCTATTGATTTTATGAGTTACCTTAACAATTACACTGTGAATTTCATTAGTGCTTTACTAAAGCCTCCTGTTTTCATAAAATTCTCTTGGGTTATCTATGAATACGATCATATCAGCAAGAGTAAATTTTATCATTTTTCTCTAGTAGGAAAATAATTTTATAAATAATGAAAAATAATCTATTGTTTTCATAGCAATGTTTATTGTTTCATTGCTCTGGTGGCCAGACAAGAACAGAGAAAAGAGGACTATCAGTATGGAAATGGTTGAATAATTGTTAGTTTCAGCAAAATTGAATGATCGCTCACTGGAAATAAGTTAACTTGGATAGATATTAACTATGAAGGATGAAGTGAGTAAAGCACAATGCAATTATATGATCCTATTTCTCTAAAGCAACAGAAAAATATCTATATACAATTTCATATGCAATGTCTATATATGATTATCTAAATATAGTAAAAGCTATGAAAAGATAGCAGTTGTATTATATTGGCTATGATGAGAGGAAATGAAGAGACGAAGATATAACTGGAAACAAATAAGAAAGACGGCTTTAAGATGTTATTTGCCATATAAATGGCATATACAGTACAATCCCATTTATGTTAAATTACACTTATCAGAATGATGAGAAATATTTAAGAGGTGGTCAAGGCAACGTTAAGTGGTACTCATGATGTCTGGTAGAATTTTAGATTTCCGCTTCACTTCTTATGAATTATTCAAAAAGTGTGCCATATGAATATATCATATGATATAAAATACAGTGTACATTTTATGGTATAAATTTTAAAAACAAAACAATATTTAATAAAGCTATTTCCAGTTCAAATATCAACATAGGCCTTTTGCAAATCTGTGAAAATCAATTTTCTTTGATGGAAAACACCAGAACCTGAAAAATTAAGTATGCAAGGTAAAGTATTAACTGGAATATTCTGAAATAAGAGTAAATATTGTAACAGTCATTTAGAATAAGGCCTATGTAGCTCCAGAATCTATAAAATGGTAATTCTATGAGTAAATTCTCAGTACCTCAGAATGATTCATCTCAGGGTGTTTTTATTAGGGTTGCTGTAGTTAAGATCCAGAGTCTTTTTGGTAAGTCCCTCCATCCATGTTTGAGACACATTCATAATACTCGGCTAGAAGCTTCATTGTTGATTGTGTCCTGCCAGGATTACAGATAGTAACTTGCGTAGGGGTAGTGATTACTTAAAGGTACATTAAACAAAGGAAGAGGTTGTTTGGAAAAGTTAAAAAAAGAAAAAAAACAGATAATGTATGTTTGTGTCTGCTCCTGGAGGCCAAGGATTAGCCAATATCTGGGCTCCCCATGGACTTCTCACAGTCTAGGCCATATGAGTTTCTAAATCTTTCCATAGGCACAAAGAATTCACCTACTTTCTACTGCACACATTCACATGATTGTTTTCCTTCAAATCTCACAGATTCCTCCACATTAGTCATGCCTGTTGGAGTTCAGGTTCACTTCTTCAAATGGACACAAAGAGACAGCAATAAATCAAAGAGAGGTAAAAAGATGAAGATGCATTATCAACTGTCTCATAGGAGGAATAAATGACCCGAGGAAAGTCAGGATAAAAGATGTTACTATCATAAGGAATTAAGCTTGCATTGGGCCACCACTGTACCCCAAGGAAAATTAAGGAATCTGGTATGATAAAATATTCCTACCTGGTAGGAACCACAAAGGAGTCCAACCTGGTAGGGAACACTTGTTTGTTGAACTGTGTACCTGTCAATCAAAAAACAACAACAACAAGATTTTAAGGAAGGGAAATTTTTTTCGTTACATTAAAGAGCCCCGCATTACCATCTGCTGGAGTTTCTTTCTTCATGTGAGCCCTAAATACTGATGCTCAAAGCACCAATTATTTATTATTTCTACCAGGTGAAGATATGCGAGGAGCCTTCACTTTTTATTTCAGGAACATAAAGTTCTCTGCTATCTCTGATGTAATCTGGACCCAAGGCAAAAAGAAACAGCAGCCTCCTGAGCAAAACTTCTCTGTTCAGAACAGCACGGGTCTTAAAGGACCAGCAAGCACATTCCAGGCTTCTGTTATTACTGTTATCATAAATAGAAACATCTCAAGGTCAAAGAAAATTATTGTGCTGACCTAGACATCACAGAATGGGAAGTTCCTATTCTAGAGATCTAAGTTGTCTGAGGTAGTAAATTCTTTTTTAACACTTAAAATCTCCTTTGTTTCCATATAATTTTGCCTGAGTGTGCCTGGGGGTAGTCAGAGCCTTCATAGTTGGGTTGATATGTTAGGAAACAGATTCTTTTGCAGTGGAATGCAAAACAAAAATTTCATTTTTAAAAAAGGTGTACTGATTTAAAGAACTTGGAAGAAAAGTGAGCGAGGGAGGGGGAGAAGGGAGAATCATAAAGTGTCAGTTCAAGGCTATCAGTGTTTCTCTGTGGTATTAGTACACACTACTAAAACTTTTTACATAATTTTCAGTATTCTTCTACATTTCCAAATGTCCATTTTCTGCAATTCATATCTACTGCTTTTATAACCAGAGATAACAGACACACACAAAACAAAATGAAAATATCTTCCAAGGAGTCGTTCTTCTGAGCTAAGTGAAAGCTATCATCATAGCATTGATGGAGAGGAGGGAAGAGCATTTGGTGTTTTATTTGTATGTAGCTCTGAAAGGAAAAAGCAAGTGCTCCAAGTCATCTGTTTCTTCCATACTAGTGTAATTCTACACTCAAGGCAGAGGCTAAAAATCACATTTCTACAAGGCATTGATTCTTTTCTCTTTGGAGGGCAAGAGATAGAAACCTTTAAAGGAATTAGTGTCCATTCTCAATTCTGTTAAGAAGGTGATGATTTATTGGCTCACTGATGCTGACTTTCTCCAATTCTTCTCTCAGTTTCCTCATCTGCAGGATGAAGGTGAAGACAGTCATTTCTAGGTGTCTTCAAAGTTTCCTTCAAAGTAATTTTAATAGTCTTCCTGAAACTCAGTTGCCATCTGAAAGTGCATGCTCTGAACAAAAAAGCCTGATTCCTTACTCTGCCTTATACTGACAATTTTATAGAAGAACTGAAGCACACATGAGCAGCTATTTCCAGTGACACAAATAGTAATGTGTGTTATAAATATTGGAAAGTATAAAGAAAATAAAGTCAAAATTATTTTTAGTTCCACGAGTCTTAGCCATTCACATCCTTTCCAGTAATTTTTCAGTGCAGGCATGTTCTCATTAATTCTTAAAAGTTATTGATCTAATTTTTTTATATTTTATCTATTGTGACATAGCAAGATAAAATTAAATCATCTTCTAAGCAATTACCTGTAATGGCTAGAAGAGATATAATAATTTTAAAGGTTTATTTATAACCTATACTTTTAGTAACCTATTTTTTGGAACTTGATGTTCTTTCAATATGGCTTAGAGATTAAATTGATGGGCTTTGAGACTTGACAGTCTGGATTGGAATATTGGAACTATTATTATAGATGGTGTGGCTCTAGACAAGGGTCTGTACTTTAAGCTTTATTGTCCTGTGTCTATAAATGAAATGAAACTTTGCACTTTCAAAATATGGTTGATAACTGTGACTGAAACCCAATCATGAACAGCCTTCGCTAACTGTATGGCATAGTGACTCAATAAAATAAATTAAAAAAATAAATAAAATATGGTTGACAAACAATTACACTATATACTGCCTCTATAGGGTGTCTAATGAAGATTAAATTAAATATTGGTTGTGTAAAAATTAATCTTTTGCGGCATTAATCACATGCCTACACCGTCCTATCTTCTGCTTTCTTTGCCTTTAATTTTATTCCAAAGGGGCCCCTCTCACCATGTGGAATGATGGACACACCTCGGTGTTAATCAGAAAAGTAGGTTGTAAATATTGACAGTTAAATTCTAATATAGGCTGTAGTGATTCTACCGCGACCACCACTACCACCACCATCAACAGCATATTAGCAAGCAGTGTCATTCATAGCAGAATATGATCAGTATTTTATAATTTATTGGTGTTATATTTAAAGCTCAGTTTTTCCTTTTTGATTTTAATTTTGTCAGATACAGTGAGGAATCATTAAAAAATGGCAAAATATGTAAATGTAAAACACGCGGACAGGTACTATAGTTCTGTTTTTGAAAAAGGATTTTGAATGATTAAATAGCCAAGTCACAAAAAATTTCTTTATATTAAGTAAGCTATTTAAGTATAGTCCTATTTAATTTCTAAGCCTACAATTTTAATATTTTCATGTGTCTATATTTAGTGGAAAGATTGGTATTTAGATTATTTCTTAGTGTTCTGTTTGACAAATGTCATTATTAGAGTTATACTGATCTTGTAAAATAAATTGAAATATTTAATGTCATTTTCAAAGTTATTAAATATTTCAAGTAGCGTAGAATAATTATATTTTTACAACAGAGGGAATACCTATTTTATTCTTCCCCCAAATGGCACTTGCTTTATTTATTTTTCATCATCAGTCTTGTTTAACCTTATACATTTTGTTAACCTTATCAAAACCAAAACTAATTTTATGTATTTCATGTAATGTTTTCCTTTAACCTTTCTTGGTTTTACTTTGAAAATTCTATTGTTATTATTTGTATTGGACGCTAAATGTTCTCTTTATTTGAGAGCACATTCCTGATAATAGTCAAGGTTGGATCCTAAGCACCTATGGATCACTCCTGGTGGGACAGGGGATACCATATGTGGTGTCAGGCAATAAACCAAGGTCAGCTGTGTGCAAGGCAAGAGCCATAACATCTGTCCTATCTCTGTGGATTCATGGATGTTCATTTTATTAAGTTTTTATGATGATGTTAATTGTGTAGCCATGCTTTGTACTTTACTTTCCAAACATCCTGCTGAAATGACACTATTGGTGTTGAATAACATATCCAATAGTTAATAAATAAAAAGTATTACACTTAGACCAAAAATAAGTAATAAATTCAGCAATAAGCTGCATAGATGACAAAGGCGGGGTGTGAAGATATTGTGCTAGGAGAAAAGGGAAGGATTCCTTTTCTGTCTCACCCCATATAGGCTACTGAATAAATCATTTAAACCATGACTTATATGTACTCTGAATGAGTCTGTTTTAGCTATTGATAGATAACACCAACTATAAGTTTATAATGAATAATCTAAATGGCCACAAAAGTGATCTCCAGGAAAATAAAAATAATAAATACCATTAACACTGAAGGAACGGTTTGAGGCTCTTCGTATTCCTGAATCAACCAGATGCCATTGGGCTACATTGGCACGTGATAGGGTCCAATGGAAATGTTACTGGCGCCAGCTCGAGCAAATCGATGAATAACGGGATTCAAGTGATCAAGTGATCAAGTGACCATTAACAAGTTTTATAATTCAGAGTATCAAAAGTGCACACACACACACACACAGCTCCTAGAATCTGGTGGAAGATATAGTGTTGGAACATGGTATCTATGAAACCCTATCATAAGCAACATTGTAAATCACAGTGCTTCAAATTTAATATATATATATATGTATATATATATATAAAACAAGATATAAAAGATATTTTTAATTAAAATGTTTGGTGTTGCTGTTAAGCAGTGATAACGGGTGTAGCATAACAAAACTAGGAAACAAAACCACAAAATCAATGGTATTATTTTCCTGCCAAATATTTATGTACATTTCCCATTCTCTGGGGTCCTCCTCTAGATGAAACTAACCACAGCATGATTTTGCTTCACTCCATTGCCATCAGACTGGGGGATTGATTTGCTTTGGGTAGTTAACAGTGGCATGTGTTGGGGCCATAGCAATAGCACAGCGGGTAGGGCATTTGCCTTGCACTCCATCAACCCAGGTTTGATTTCCGGCATCCCAAGTGGTCCCCCGAGCTCCACCAGGAGTAATTCCTGCGAACTCCACCAGGAGTAACTCCTGAGTGGATGGTCAGCAGTAACCCCTAAGCATCGCCAGATGTGAGTCAAAAAGAAAAAAAAATGTGGCATGTGTCACTCTGAACCAGAGCTTTCAGAGACAAATGTGACCCACTGTTTTCCATTGCCCCCTGCATCAAATGGAAACTTTCAGATTGGGATGGCTTCTACTGCAGTGTCCTTTGCTAAAGGCAATGCGAAACGCCACAGTATAATAGCATAAGAAAAAAACTAATACAGTGGGTCGGGTGATTGCCTTGGATGCTGTCAACCTAGGTTCAGTCATGGGGGAACCTGGAACCTGGAGCACAGAGTTCCTGCCAGAACGGTCTCTGAGAGCAGAGCCAGGAATAAACCCTCAAGAAATGCTGGGTGTTCAATTGTTAAGTATTAAATTGTTAAATTGTTAAATAATAAATCCCATATAGGTCCTCCAAGCACTGCCAGGAGTAATTCCTTAGTGCAGAGCCAGGAGTAACACTTGATCATTGCCAGTTGTGACCCAAAAAGAAAACTAACAAACAAAAAATTTGCTAAATGCATTCAAGTGCCGGGATATAAGAGCCTAAAGGGCTGATTTTGAACATTTTATAACTATTTTAGAATTATACAATTATAACCATTCTAGGTTGAAAGGATGCAGAATATAGTCTCGAATAAGGAATTTGATTCATACGTGAAGGAATTTAAAACTGTTTCCTTAAATTGTATCCAAAATATATTAAAGGCAGTAGTTAATCAGCAGAGAATTGTTTTTCTTTAAAAAATGAGTAGAATTGACTGTTCCCATTGAGGAATATTTCACTTTTATCTGTGCTATAACCTTCTTATCATCGCTGTTTTTGCAGATTTCTTACAAATCCTAAACAATTTTTGTTTACTAAAACTAAAAAAAGAAATTTTTAAATGTTTTAAAAATTCATCTGAATCAATCTGCAAATTATACATTGAAATCCAGCCTATTTTAGCAGATTGCCTTCCAAGTTCTATAGTTGAAAATTCATATCCTCTGCACTGATTAGTTTATTGATAGTAGGAATATCTGGTATCTACTGTCCTGAGTTTCTAATTTTGCTAAACTGGTAGGGGACATAGAAATCTAGTTTTAATAAAGTTTGAGATAAATTTAATTTAAAATAATTTGTCACCTATACTTAAATAAGCAGTTTTGAAATGATTTCTAAAGGGTTGGACAGTTCTTAAAGTGGGAATAGAAGTTTTTACAATATCACGATTAGAATTCCCCAAAATGTTCACCCCTAAAATGTTCCAAAAGGCAGTCAGGTTTTAAAGCTGAAGAAGTGAGCTTCATAGGGACTAGAACGCTATTTTCTTTCCTGCTGGTCTTTACAATTTAAAACAATGTGTGTTACTACTAAATTCTTGCTGAATAAGTACATATATGTCCTAGAAAATGAAAATGACTTATTTTCCAATATAATTGGAAAGAAAGTTAAGACTGAGATCATTTATTTTCTTTTGACCATAATGATTCCCTGCTTCTGATTATTAAAAAAAGTATAACCCACTTCTTTTCTGATTTAGGAAAGTATATGGCATAATGACTTCAGAGACATAATTTTCCATGCAGAAAAATGTGGTAATTGTACACTATCACTACCAAAAAAGATCACAAATAGTCATCATTGTGAAATAAAGCTTTAACATGTATAGGTATGTTGTAATAAAGTTAAATATCAGTTGCTTTAAAAGTCAAGTCATAGAATGTTTCAGTACACTGCTGCCCAGAGCCTCTGCATCTGGCCTGGAGTTGCCTCCTGAAGGCCACTTTGTAGATAGGAGGACAGTTTGAATGTGGCAGTTCATCTGATCATGTATTCTATACTAGCTGGTATAAATATTCTATCGTGTTGCCACAATAATCATGGGACTAGCTAGATCTTACTGGTATATTTGCCTGGCACGTTGAATCTCTAAGTAATTAGACCAGAGAGAAATGCTGTTTGCCTCCAAGCAAGCAAGCATGGCTCTCTGATAAGTCAAAGGCTAATAAACAGAACCACCATGAAGTAATGATGTGACTCTTGTGAAAGCTTGGAGGAAACATATAACTGGCTATAAAATATTCTTTGGTACAGATGCATGCCTTTGTATTCGGAGATAGAGTTCATCTCAGAAGCTCCTCCTCTGCTCTACCCTGCAGGGCACTTCCAAGGAGATCTTGGCTCTACAACATTAACATTTCAAAGGGCCTAGGTGAGGTCATTGGAGAAATTACCTGAGAGAATTTGACCCTGACTGCTTTCCTTTGGAGTAGGCAGTCTATGTTGCAGGGTATAAAAACTGTAGCCTGCTTTCTTTCTGGGCTCCCTTTTTCCCACTCTCTTTCTTGCTTCTTTGCTGTCTCTTCTCTGCAGGGCCTTAACACATGGTGGCAGCCATCTTGACCTACATGTGGTGGGGGCCCAGCCAGGAACCCTAAGTTCGGGGTTTTCCTATTGCTGATTTGTATGCCAGAACCTATATAAGTGAAGCATTTTGAAACTGCTGGATTCTGGCGTTTTTTCTCCATTCACAGGCTGCCAGTCCCCTGGGGCAAAAGGGGATCCCTGACCCTGTTCCTCGGATTTTTGCTGGGTATACCAGCATTTCACCACAATAAGGTTAACTTGAAAGTGGATTTTCCTGTACTAGTGGGCTCTTGAGAATTGTATGAAAGATTTGCTTACAAAACTTGGAAGATTGAAAGTTATTTTATTGTGCAGAAAAGATAGATGATTCCAAGTCCCCTCCCACAGCCCCCAATGTCTAGGCCTCTCTATTAGCCATGAACGACTTTCTGGAACTGTTCCATACAGTCTACTTGCCTCCCATGTATGGTAGCCAGGTCCTATCCCTGTGCTGTTCTCTGTGTCTTGTCTATGCTCTCTCAGTGTCCCGCCATCCTCTGCTAGCCTCCGGCCATGACAACATACATGAGGGCAAGGTCCTTGTGCTCTGTACCTGCCACTGCCTGGGCATCCATGTCTTATCTGTTGTCATAGCTATCCTGGGCTTCCTGTCCCACTCTGCACTGTATTTGTCCTTGCTTGGCCTTGTGTGACCTACCTGTACTGGCCTCTTTCTCTGGCCATGCTGTCCTACCTAATTGTGGAAGGGAGAGAGGGAACTGGCAAGAGAGAGGGCTGGAAACAGAGATGGGGAAAGAGTCTGGGGTACCTTTTATTTGCTGTCAAATTCCAACCCACCCCAGGTGTACCCTTCTACATTTTGATTGGCTGTCTCTATCTATTCCTTGGGTATCATTGGCTACATGTGAACTGATATCCTCCACCTTAGCTCCTGCTGTATCAATAGTATAATTTTTTCATTACTCAACCACTGATTTCTAATATTTAAAAAATATAGCCTATAATCTTCAAATGAGAAAGAAAAAGACTCAATTAAAATGAATAAACACATAGAGTTCCCAAATAGCGAGCATTGTGCTAAGAAGGAGATTAAAATCTTAACCTCGTCTAATCATTCAAAATTAATATCCATCCAAGCACATACCTCTCTGCTCCCCAGAATAATTCTTATCATAACTTTATAATTTGATCCATGGTTCCATTTCCTAATAACTTTCTGTGTTCTCTCTTTAGAAATGACTTATTAAATGTTTTAGTTACATCATAAAATAATATGGAATATAATGTAGTAAACACATAAATTCTATATAATTGTTAGTTTACATTTAGTGAACAACAAAGTAATCATATGATTAAACTATTGGATTAAACTTATTTTTTATTTTTCTTACTGTATTTTTGCTTCTTGGGTCTACACTCAGCAATGCTCAGGGGTTACTCCTGGTTTTGCACTCAGGAATTACTCCTGGTGATGCTAAGGAGACCATCTGGGATTCCGGGATCAAACCCAGGTCTGGCCTCATGCAAGACAAACACCCTACCTGCTGGACTATCACTCCAGCCTCTGGATTAAAATTATTAAAAAGGGACCGGAGCGATAGCCCAGTGGGTAGGGGCATCGCCTTGCACGGCCAGCCCATGCCAGCCTGGGTTCAATCTCCAGCATCCCATATGGTCCCCCGAGCACCGCCATGATTAATTCCTAGAGTGCAGAGCCAGGAGAAACCCCTGAGCATTCGCTGGGTGTGACCCAAAAAGCAAATAATAAAATAAAATTATTAAAGAAACCTTTATATATGATATTTTATTGGTTTCAGCTATATGACTTTCTGATTTTTATCAGAAGTTCATTTTCTATTCACTTCTATGTAATTGAATAGATTATCTCATTACCTGTTTTTCCTGCCCTCTGTTTCCCTACCTCTCTGGTAATCCTCATTTGTTCTTATAGTCTGAGTTTGTTTATATTATGTTTGGTCTGTTTCTTGCTTTTTAAATATAATAAAAATACAATGCACAAATGATTTTACTCACATGTGTACTGCAATATCACAAAATCATATTTTCATTTTCTTATTATATATGAGTAATATTCCGCTGTGTAGACATTTGCTTCTTAAATCAGTCCTTCAATTGATAGGTAGTTAGATTGTTTCCACAATGTTTCTATTTCAAATAGAAACATTGTAACCATATAAACCATCGATCCATGATCACGATCTTCCCATTAATCATCTATTTGCTAGAGCGGGCACCAGTAATATCTCCCATATGTCCTGTCTCATGCCAGTAGAGCAAAGGGCATCGGCTTGCTACAGGGAACATAAAGAGCCTCAAACCATTATATTAGGTCATGGGAATGACCTAATATAATTGTTACTGGCATTTGGCATGTCAAATACAACACGAGCAGCTTGCTAGGCTTGCCGTCCAGGGAGGGTATATTCTTTAAACACCTCCAAATAAAGCATTTATTGATGAACCGCACGGCCGAAAGCAGCCGCAGCGAGCCGTCTGTGATGGGCTGGTTGGTTGGGTGGAGTTCTGAAGAGAGGAAGTCCGGATGTGGAAAATGGCGGCACCCATGGAGTGGGTGGCGGGGTCGTCTGGCTTGTTGTGGGGGTTCTGCCGGGGTGGTGGGCCAAGGCTAGAACCCACCATGTCTCCCACTGCCTCATGAAGGGCTGGGCACAGGGGAGAGCAAGGAACCACTCTGCCCCATGTGTAATAGTCTCGGGACTAGCATACCTGGGCCGGATTGAGGAAGAAACGGCTGCAGGGTGGGTGTCGATGATCCAGGCTGTGATGGGCTGGTCGGTTGGGTGGAGTTCTGAAGAGAGGGAAGTCCAGATGTGGAAAATGGCGGCACCCATGGAGTGGGTGGGAGGTCGCTCTGGCTTGTTGTGAGGTTCTGCGGGGTGGTGGGCCAAGGCTAGAACCCACCATGCCTCCCGACTGCCTCATGAACGGCTGGGCACAGGGAGAGCAAGGAACCGCTCTGCCCCATGTGTAATAGTCTCTGGACTAGCATACCTGGGCGGATTGAGGAAGTAACGGCTGCAGGGTGGGTGTCGATGATCCAGGCTGTGATGGGCTGGTCGGTTGGGTGGAGTTCTGAAGAGAGGGAAGTCCGGATGTGGAAAATGGCGGCACCCATGGAGTGGGTGGGGGTCGTCTGGCTTGTTGTGAGGTTCTGCCGGGGTGGTGGGCCAAGGCTAGAACCCACCATGCCTCCCGACTGCCTCATGAACGGCTGGACACAGGGAGAGCAAGGAACCGCTCTGCCCCATCTCTAATAGTCTCTGGACCAGCATACCTGGGCCGGATTGAGGAAAGAAATGGCTGCAGGGTGGGTGTCGATGATCCAGGCTGTGATGGGCTGGTCGGTTGGGTGGAGTTCTGAAGAGAGGGACATATTTGTATAAATATATACAAATATGTTATATATGTATATATTTATTTATTAGGGAAACAGAAACTAAGTTTCTTTTGATTGCTCTATTATTTCTTATTAATACTTTAAAATTTCAAGGGCTACAATTGTAGAGCTACAATTCTGTGTACATATGTGTATATATACAGAATATATATGATATATATGTATCACTAAACATATAGTGTATATATGTACATATGCATATATATGTATATTTTTACACACACAATACGCACATATATATATAAATAACTGAAATTAACACCATCAAAATTCCTGTGTAAAGCATCGCCTGGTGTGACCCAAAAAAAAAAATATTCCTGAGATCACTATCACTATCACTATCACTATCACTATCTTCCCGTTAATCATCTATTTGCTAGAGCGGGCACCAGTAATATCTCCATATGTCCTGTCTCATGCTAGGAGAACCCAAAGGCATCCACTTGCTCCAGGAACATAGAGAGCCTCAAACCATTATATTAGGTCACGGGAATGACCTAATATAAATGTTACTGGTATTTGGCATATCAAATACTACACGAGCAGCTTGCCAGGCTTGCCGTGCAGGTGGCATACTGTTGTAGTCACCTCTAAATAAAGCATTTATTGATGAACCGCGTGGCCGCTAGGGCCGCACCGAGCCGGGCTGTGATAGTCTGGTCTGCTGGGTGGAGTTGTGACGAGAGGGAAACCGGATGTGGAAAATGGCGGGCCCCATGGAGTAGGGGAGGGTGGTCTGGCTTGTAGTGAGGCTCTGCTGGGGTAGCAGGACAGTGCAAAACCCACCATGCCTCCCGGGCACCTCACGAGCAGCTGGGCACAGGGAGAGCAAGTAGCAGCTCTGCCCCATGTCTGAGAGTCTCTGGTTCAGCATACCTGGGCTGGATTGAAAAAAAAAACTGCTGCAGGGTGGCGGTCAATGATCCGGGCTGTGATAGTCTGCTCTTCTGGGTGGAGTTGTTACGAGAGGGAAGTCGGGATATGGAAAATGGTGGGCCCCATGGAGTAGGGAGGGTGGTCTGGCTTGTAGTGAGGCTCTGCTGGGGTAGCAGGCCAGGGCTAGAACCCGCCATACCTCCCGGGTGCCTCACGAGCAGCTGGGCACAGGGAGAGCAAGTAACAGCTCTGTCCCCATGTCTGAGAGTCTCTGGTTCAGCATACCTGGGCTGGATTGAAAAAAAAAAACTTCTGCAGGGTGGATGTCGATGATCCGGGGCTGTCTGCTCTGCTGGGTGGAGTTGTGACGAGAGGGAAGTCTGGATGTGGAAAATGGTGGGCCCCATGGAGTAGGGGAGTGTGGTCTGGCTTGTAGTGAGGCTCTGCTGGTGTAGCAGGCCAGGGTTAGAACTCACCATGTCTCCCGGGTGCCTCCACGTGCAGCTGGGCACAGGGAGAGCAAGTAGCAGCTCTGCCCCCATATCTGAGAGTCTCTGGTTCAGCATTCCCATGATAGGACTCTTTTTTTTTTTTTTTTTTTTTTGTTTTTGGGTCATAACTATTGATGCTCAGGAGTTACTCCTGGCTCTTCCCTCAGGAATTACTCCTGGTGGTGCTCAGGACAATATGAGATTCCAGGAATCAAACCTGGGTAGGCCACATGCAAGGGAAATGCCCTACCCACTGTGCTATCACTCCAGTCCCATAAAGGACTCTTTATATATGAAATTTTTTTTTATCCATAGAATAAATATCCTTAAATGAAAAGACTGGATATTTCTATTCTTAATTCTATTATTTTATTTGGGGTCATACCTGGCTGTTAAGGACTCACAACTGGTGGAACTTGGGAAGCAATTCCCAGTTGGTTGCATGCAAGGCAAGAGTTCAACACACTGTAATATCTTTCTGATCCCTCTTAAATTTAAAATTATAAAAATTTTACAGTTTCCTATGATAGTCATTCTGTTCACATCCTCCATTTTATATAGTTAAAATTATATTGTTTAATTATGAACACTATCTCTATGCGGTGTAAAATATATGTATAATTTCACATCTTCACATTTCTTAATAGTTTAATAAAATAATTGCAAGCATAATTAAAATTAATATTCTAACTAAAATTAAATAATTATTTTTGCTTTTTGGTTCACACAGAGCAATGCTCAGCGGTTATTCCTGCCTCTGCACTCAGAAATTACTCCTGGCAGTGCTTGGAAGACCATATGGGTTTCCAGAGAATCAAAGCCAGGTCAGCCACTTTAAGGAAAACGCCCTTCCCACTAAACTACCCCTCCATAAAATTAAATGATTTTGATGCTGTATTATTATTTTACCCAAAACTCAAATATCAGGGTTAGTTATTTTTTTGAAGCTACTCTTGGCTTAAGTTAATAATTGAAAAAATATCAGCAGCCAATTTTTTGCCTACTCGTCTATAAAATATTTTATAACTATATTCTCAGTACTTTGCAAACAGTGAAATACCTAGATACTTAAACTCAGAGATAATTAACTGTCACTTTTACCCTTATCCATACTGAAAACAGACCACATGTTTAAGTTTAATTGCCATAGGCAGAATGAAGATATTTTTCCCTGTAGAGATTCAATAAGTTGTTTAGGTTAAAAAATTAGGGATTGGGACCAGAGAGATGGTACAGTAGGTCAGGTACTTTCTTGCATGTGCTGCCTCTAGTTCATTCCCTAGTAGCACATACAGTCCTTTGAATTCCACTCTAAGTGATCCCTGAGCACAGAGCTAGGAGTAAGACCTGAGCACAGCCTGTTGGGTCCTAAACCAAACTAATCTAAACCGTAATTAGAAATGGAAACATACGGTCTGTTATAGGGGTGAATGTGTCAACTGAAAACATATTAAACAAAAAACTTTTTCCTTCCAATACCTAGGAGTATAATCTTGGTTGGAAATAGGAACATTGTTGATAATCGAGTTAAGATGAAATCATTAATGTGAATCATAACCCAATAAAACCTGAGTCTTTAAAAGATGAAGAAATGTAGACATAGAGGCATGTACACCATCTCTGGTAACTTATCTATCGCATACTTCCTAGTTCCATAACTGAGATAGTACCTATCTCAATTAAATGTCTGGCTTCTTTTGACCAAACTTCATCATGAGCAGCTATGCTCTGTTTTCCTGCGTAGTAGTCCTCAAGGTTAACACTGAGACTTCCCTGTGGAATCAGTTCTGGTAAAGGTGTTTGGCTTTGTTTTTATTTAAACTTTAAAAACCTGAATCTCAACGTAACTATTTTAGGAATTTGTCTAGTGAACACACCTAACCAAGTTTTCATTTCCTGTCTCTTTGCCTATCTCTGTCTTCTATTCTCTTTACCATTATTTTTATCTCCTTTTCTCTCTTTGGAAGGAAGGTAAAGTCCAGGTTTTATAGAACATGGCACAAACAGGATTGCTTTTTTAGCAAAAATCAATTGGTTTGGACTATTGGCAGAATTTTCCACAAGTCCCTATTACAGCTAAATGCATCAGGTAATCAAGAGAATACACTAAAGGTCAGTGGCATAATCACACAGATCTTTCGTTCTTATTTCTTATTCATCTCTGTGTCCCCAAAGATAGAACTAATGTGTCTGTATCCTCTATTTGTATCTGAATGTGCTCAGTTGATTTGGGTGAAGTTTGCTGGCTTTCTCTGGGTATTTCAGATTCTGTGATTACCCTTTAATAAATCCAAACAGAGAATACAACCACATGTTCAACCCTCATGAGGTCTTGCATACACCAGGTTGCTGGAGTGGTAGAGGGATGTGTATATCCAAAGATTGATGTTGCAGAGTTTGGGGACTGTGCAACTATTTGTATCTGCTGCTGTTGCCGAGTTTTGGGCTGTCCAACTGTTTGCATCTATCTGCCATCTTTCTTTGCAGATGGCTGCCTTCCTAGCCAGGCCAAGGTTTGAAGCTACCCTCTTATTAATGCAAAAGTGGATTTTTCTGTGCCTGTGGTTTCTCGAGAATTGTATGAAAGATGTGTAGACAAAACTCGGAAGAAAGTTAAGTTTATTATACAGAAGGTTTCAGGTCTCTCCCCAGATATCTAGATCTATTATCTATGAACGCTGCCTGGTCCAGTGTATTCTTCCTTGTCCTGTCCCATGTAGTCTGTTTGCCTCCCATGAATGATGTCATGTTTCCTGTCCCTGTGCTGCTCTCTCTAATGTGCTTTCCCTGAGGTGGCCATGGCCACCCACATAGGCCAGTCCCTGTGCTCTGAATTTTCTCCCTTTCCTGGATGTCCAAGGTCAGCCTACACCTGAGTTATCTGGGGTCTCAGCCCAGTCTTTATCTGCCCATCTGGCTCATGAGGTTCCCCATCTGCCTGTATTAAGCCCTGAGCTGGCTCATGCAGGCCTATGTGACCTGGAGGTCCCATGGAGAGACAGCGAGGGGTACAGACAGTCCTGGTTCTGGGAGAAATGGAGGAGAGGCAGCCTCTGTGTGGCTGGCAGGAGATGCAACAGGGCCACCCTCTTGCCTCTCTCCTACTGTGTCTCCATCTCCGTAGACCTGCACCAGGACCTTTTATCTATTGTATCTATTCAAACTCCACCCCCAGCCAGCCCCTTCCATCTTGATTGGCTACCTGTTTCAGGGGCGGAGATTTAAAAGCAACTAGGTGCTTTACACCTCAACTTTCTATAATACTCTGAACTGCCAAGCACTTTGGGACATGGCTTGAAATGACATTGCATAGAGCTGCTCTATCTCAGGACCAAGGGAGAAGATCCTCATTTCACTTGCTCTTCCTGTCTGCTACATAGTGGGGCCACAGAGGAGGTATGCTGAAAAGTCTCATTTTTCTCTTGGTCTCACTCTTCGTTTGCTTCTGAAACAGAAATTGGTGTGGTGGTGATGGGAGTAGCAGCAGGTTAGTGAGAGAAGGAGAGATAACTTACTAGTATTATATTTTTGTAAGAATTGTACCCATAAAATGTGTGAAGTTATTTTCACCAGTTTTAGTCACACCTATTGTTGAGAAATGGCATTTTTTGAGGGAATAATTTGATGGGACTTAGCGCAGAGAAGATTTCATGTCATCTCATTCATTCTACTGTTGCTCAGAAGTCGGATAACTGCGTAGCTGTTTTAAGTGTTTACCAGGCACTACATGATGTTTGATGTATTATCCTGAAATAATTCATTTAATCCTCTTAAGGTGGATGTTATTATTATAACAGCTTTCAGAGGTGTTAAAACTGCATGAGAAGGGCTTCCAGTCATTTCTGAGCCAACAAATCAGAAGCAAGTATAGCTTAACAATTTAACAAATAGGAAAATGGTTTTTCAAATTTGAGAATTTGTTTACAACTATTGAGACAATATGGAGGAGGGAGGAGGTAATACAGTGCAACACCATCCCTGTCAGACTGAAAACAGTTTTGCATAACTCATTTTTCAGTATTAGAATATCACCATGACACATGTAGCTGAAGCTAAGCTATGTGTGTTATTCTTTTGTTTAAATCCATTAATCGCTTGTTTGTTGCCTTGTTTTTATATTGGACATTTGTTTCTTAATTATTTGTTCCTTATGTTCTTCCTCTCCTTGTTTATGCAGCACACTGATGCCTACTGTGTGCAGAGCTTGTGCTAGACACTGTGGAAGAACAACAGGAAGGAAGCACATCTATTCTTTGTCCTCTATAGTCTGACTTCATTTTCCACTCTATGTTCCAGCTTTATTTGGACTGTACCTTATAATAATGTAAGAAAAGCTATCACGACATCAGCCTCGGGAGAAAGAGAGAGAAATGCAAAGATGAAGGAGTGACTCAATACTGTGTGGAGCCAACCTCGGTGCCCAGAAATCTAGAGGGCTGCACTGATTCCAGTGCTTTTCAAAATTCTTCTTTTGCTTATTTTCTTCTCTCTCAGCTTAAGTTGCTTGATCCGATGCAAGTAGCCCCCCATTTAGACCAACCAAAGGGACTCCCTAAAAGCTCTGTGCTGTGGGGAGCAGAGCTAAGGCTTCTGCTGATCTCTAAATGTCACTGGTTTATCTAGGCAGCTGGTAGAGCACACTGTCCTTATTTTGGATCATAGACTTTGTCCAAAGCTGTAGCTGTTTGCTTGTATGAATGCAGATGCACGGCTTTTTTATTTTTTTCTCCATCCTCCACTGAAATACAATTAAAAGGTCAACCAAGGATCCTCAACAAATTGTGCCCGGTTGAAGAGAGAGGAAGCAGAGGGAGTTCTTTGTCCCTGGATTAGCTTGTTTATGACAGTGCTCAAAAACATTTTGTTTCAAGCAGAGTTTTATGCATTTGTCAATAAAACCCGACTTGGAAAGGGCAAAAATCAGCCTCTTTGTCAGAGTCCCCGCTTGCTTAAGAATCCAGCCCCAGCAGAGGGTCTTGCAAATGTCGGTACTCATCCTAATAACAGGGCTGCCACTCAATAAAGGCAGAATGTATGCAGCTTTGCCCAGGAGAGTCTGGGATAAGGATTGAATGCAAGTATCCATGCCTTCATATACCAGTAAGGGAGTGAGAAAAAAGAACGGGAGGAGAGTCTATATAGGGTGTGCTAATGGGTAGGTTACATCTGCGGCAATTAAGGCTCTATCTGGCTAGGGACCACTGGGAGATGGTGTGAAATGTGTTTCAGCAGGGTCCTAACCAAAAAAAACAAGGAAGCCATGGGGTATGTGCACCAACTCCCTTTGACATTGGCAGAAGACTCTTCCAAGGGAATCAGATTCTGCAACCTTCTAGTACTCTTATGTACATAGAGAAAGCTTTGCCACCGGAACTATAATGCTTACTCTGGGTAAAAGAACTAATCAGATCTCCCAGAAAATCAGGAATGAGTAATGAATATGTCTATCAGGTTTGAACTAGCCGCTATTGAGTCCTGTCATCCTCTGGGTTGCCTTCGGTTTTGTCCATGGAATGCATTTGTGTGCTTGTGTTTAAGTTTTTTTATGCAAATCAATACAAATCTAGAGAGACAAAGTTTCTGCCTTCTATTTAAAAATCAAAACTGGAAGATATGATGATCTAGAATCGCTTTTATTATGGTTACAATACTTAGGAAACAGACAACAGCTACTCTCCTTGGATGGGACACGAACTTCTGTTGGTCATAATCTTAATCACCATCCAAACTGTTTCCCAGTCATTGGGCTGAAAGCCAGTTGCATTTATAAGAGTTTGTGCTTTTGTTTTGCTTACATTCTGCTTCACTCATTTATATTCCCTGAGTGGCTGCTTTAAGCATTTGAATACGTAACTCCTGATGTTTATAGTCTGCTCTCTTCTCAACCACGATCTTAAGGCCACTAGGGAAATCTGGTTTCGATGAATTTTTCAGGCCTTCTATGATATCATTCCCACAGTCATAACTCCTGATTCTATTATTGAGGCATTCAAAACCATTTTATGTTTGAGTCAAAATACCTTTACTTCTCCTCCATCACTTTTCTGTGCTTAGCATATTTTCCAGGTTATTTGACCAAATATTCATATCAGAAAGGATATAAAAAGAAAGGAGAAACTTTTCCTTTCATGTACCAAATTCCTTGTCTATCCATCTGAATTTTATTGTTTCTTATTTTTTCCTTTTTGGGTCACACCTGACAATGCTCAGGAATGCTCACACCTGACAATTCCTGGCTCTGTGCTCAGGAATTACTACTCCTGGTGGTGCTCAGGGGACCTTATGGGATGCCGGAGATCAAACCTGGGTTAGCCACGTGCAAGGCAAATGCCCTACCTGCTGTGCTATCGCTCCGGCCCCTGAACTTCATTGTTTCTCCTGAGAATTGATAAATCATAAAACAGTAGATTAATCCTTATTTCTATCTAGTACTATAGAAAATATCTAATCTGTCAGAGAATTATTGGAATCTTTGCAGTTGCCACTTTCTTGTGCCTTGACTCCAATTTCCCTTTATAACTATAGAACTTTTTGGTCCCATATCCATTAGGATATAAATATGATATTTTCTGAATGAGGGCTTCCCTGACCAACTTATTTGGCACTGTAATTTAGTTAGTTTATAACTCCCAGAAATCCAGTTCCCAGTTTCTATTTTTCTTCTATTCTTCACCATCTGACACTGTTGTATTTATTCATTAATTAGCTGCTTCCTGCAGCCCAGTCTGTTTTGTGCATGAGATCCATATATATTTCCTAGCATGACACTAACCCTGAATATCTGTTCATTATCACTATCACTATCTTCCCGTTGATCATCTATTTGCTAGAGCGGGCACCAGTAATATCTCCATATGTCCTGTCTCATGCTAGTAGAACCCAAAGGCATCCGCTTGCTCCAGGCACATAAAAAGCCTCAATCCATTATATTAGGTCATGGGAATGACCTAATATAAATGTTACTGGTATTTGGCATATCAAGTATGACACAAGCAGCTTGCCAGGCTTGCCATGTGGGTGGCATACTCTTGTAGTCACCTTTAAATAAAACAATTATTGATGAACCGCCGGGCTGTGATAGTCTGTTCTGCTAGGTGGAGTTGTGACGAAAGAAGTCCGGATGTGCAAACGGTGACCCCCATGGAGTCGGGGGCGGTGTCTGGCTTGTTGTGAGGCTCTGCTGGGGTGGCAGGCCAGGGCTAGAACCCGCCATGCCTCCTGGGTGCCTCATGAGCGGCTGGGCACAGGGAGAGCAAGTAGCTCTGCCCCATGTCTGAGTTTCTCTGGTTCAGCATACCTGAGCCGGATTGAAAAAAAACAACTTCTGCAGGGTGGGTGTCGATGATCTGCTGAATATCTGTTGAATAAGTAAATTATTTTCCTTACATTTTTCTTTCCTCTATGAAAATTTCCTTTCACTGTCGGGCGCTCCGCCGGTCCCCGACAGTGCCGGGAAGCGAAGTTCCCTTCTACCTCCGGCCGGCGAGGAATGGATGAGCACTCAGGGATCCGGGTGAGGTTTTAAAAGACTTTACTTATCACAGGTTCAGGCATACAAATCAGCAAAAGGAAAAAACCCGATGCTTAGGATTCCAGGCTAGAACCCCAGCCACGTGTAGGCCAAGATGGCAACCACCACGTGTGAAACTTCCAAGGGGAATAATCGCTCACAAGGCGAAAACCCACTGGGAAGAAGAAGCCTGGGAAAGCGGGAACCGGCTAGTTTATACCCCCAGCAACTCAGACCTTCCTCCCATTGTTATGGAAAGCAGGGAGGGTCCAATGCCTTTAGGTAGTCCCTCCCCTGCATCTCACCTAGGGCCTTTACTGTGCTAATGTTTTGAGCCGGAATGCCTTTGAAATGTAGAGAAGGGGGTTTCTGAGATGGCATGTCACTGTACCAAAGATCAACACCAATGCCAGTTAAATATTTCTCCAAGCCTTCACAAGTCTCCTCTACTTCATTGTAGTTTTATATTTTATCAGGGAGCCATGCTTGTTTGTTTGGAAGCAAACAGCATTTCTCTCTGGTCCAATTACTTAGGTGTCCTTACGTGGCCAGGCTAATATGCTGGTAAGATCTAGCTAGTCCCACGATGATTGTGATAGCATGGGAGAATATTTATACCAGCTAGTACAGCATACATGGTCAGATAAACTGCCACATTTAGACTACCCCCTTATCTACGGAGTGATCTGCGGGAGGCAATCCAGAGCAGATGCAGCGGCCCTTAGGAGTCCTGCAACACTTTCACCACCTAACCAAGTCTAACCTACTATTTAGAACTTAGTTGCTTTTCCACATCCTCCAAGAAGACTCTCTGAAAATTAATTTTGTCCTATTTATTATCACTTGTCACTTATCTTCCCCTTGTTCATCAATTTGCTTGAGTGGGGACCAGTAACATCTCCATACTTCCTGTCGTGTGCTAGTGTAGCCCAAGGGCATCTGCCCCTCCAAGAACATTAAGAACCTCAAACCATTCCTTCAGGTCATGGGAATGAGGTCTATAATTGTTACTGGGTTTTGGCATATCAAATGCAACATAGGTATCTTGTCAGGCTCTGCTATGCGGGTGGGATACTCTCAGTAGGAGGCTCTCATCTTGTGCATTGCTGATGAAGCACAATGGGGAGAGATGAGCTTTTCTCTTGGCTAGAGCTCTGGCAAGCTGTGGAGTCTGGATGTTGAGAATGACTGCCCTCATGGTGTGGGGTTCCTCTGGCTTCTTGAGGGGCTCTGTTGGGATGGTGGGTCAGGACTAGAACTGCCTTCCATCCTAGACTCCTTATGATCAGCTGAGCATTGAGAGAGCTGGTAGCAGTTCTGTCCCATTTATCTATTTATTACATTACTCAAAACTAAAATGACAGATGAAAATAACTATTAAAAAGATCACATTTATCTAGACAATTGAGAAGTAATCTTCAACAGGTAGAGACTAAGAAGGATCAAAGGAAAAAGTATATAGGCAAAGTTGTTTTCTTTGAAATCCCAGTGAAATTCTATTCTTCAAAGATAGAGATGAAGATTTGAGATCACCACAATTTTTAGTATATTGCTGTTCTGTTCTTGCATGACAAAGCACTCAACTGTTTTTAAATATCACTCACTGATCCCAGATCTATGAATAAGCAGCCCAGTGATCTGAGCTAGTTTCTCCTGATATTGCTGTATTTGTTTATGTATTTTCACCATTTGAATGACAAAGAGTTAATTAGGTAAGCTAGGACAACCTTATTCATAGGCAAGGGTGAATGGAGTATGCAGTTGCTGAGTCACACATCTATTTACTCCACTGTGCTGAATTGCTGTTGCCCTCTTAGGGGTGCTAGATAGGTTTCCAGAAATTATGGAAACAATGATTTTGAGGGATGTGGGTTGCTTACAGTTTCACAGTGTGACCGTGTATAGTAATAAAAACTTTTCATCTAAATTATCATAGAAAAGACTGGAGGGATGGTACAGTGCATAGGGAATTTTCCATGCATATGGCTAGTTGGGTTTGATCTCCAGCATCCCATACAGCTTCCCTAGCAATACCAGGAGTAATTTCTGAGCATCGCTAGGTTTGGCCCCCAAATAAAGAAACAACAAATAATTTTAAAAAAATTAATCAGAGAAAAGTTCGAAACAGAAGAGTGTAAGATCACCTGGAATCCTCAAAATCAATAGGAAAAAACTTGAAAGGACAGTAACTTGCTTTGTTTAATAAGAGCTTAGAATGCATTTAGTCATGCGTAGTTTAAGTATGGACCCTGATACTCTGGAAGGAACCAGGAGCATCCAAAGCTTTATGTTCCCTTCAGCAGTCAGATGCTGGAGAGCTCTCCTCATTTCCTCTAAGCTTCAAGTGTGGGATAAAGAGAAGGCTAAATCTTGTGTTTTCTGCAATGACACAAGAGGAAAAGGACTGAAATAAATACAAGAAAAGAGACAGAGAAGTGTTTATGGTCTTGAGGACATTTTGCAATGAAAACTTCTGATATGTCAGCTGGGTTAAGAAGGAAGGAAGGTTGAGTGAGACCTAGAATGCTCAAAGCCTTTGTCCTTAGAGATGGTTTAGCTCGTTAAGTAGAGATTAAATATGGCTTATTCTCCAGGTTATAATTTAACATGTCAGGTTGGCAAAAAGGCAAAAACCCTGGATGATAGGATTCCAATAGCATAAATTCAGAAAACTGTTTCCCCTCTTCCCCCACATTTTACTGCTTTGCAAATTGCTTGATGTTAGCCATGTTGTCGTTTCATTTTCTTTAAAATTAGCATGTTTCATTTTATTTTCTTTACTCACTATTTTGAAGACAGCCTGGTTAAAACCTTCCCACTCACAAAATTGCTAGTCAAAATATTTTAGGAAGGAAACTTAAACATTCATTGTTTTCCTTATTAAAAATTAAATCAAGCAGATGGAGAGAATACAATGTATGCTCTGTCATTTTTTCCTTCTATTTATGGGCCACACCTAACTGCACTCAGGTACCATTGCAAATGTGGCTGACCTAGGAGTTTGGAGTATGAAATTGGGCCTCCCTTATGCAAACTGTGCCTCTTTTGAGTTATCTCCCCTATCCATTGATCTTATTTTCACTTGTGTCCATCCCTACCTCCTCTGCAAAGCACGTCTTCCATAATCTCATCCATAAGGGTTGGGGGGACTTTTGATTGTGTTTCACAGGGAAAAGATATTCTCACCCCCGAGAGGAATGGAATAATATCTAAAGTTTAGGTACAACACCCTTGTTGTCTTTTAGGGTCTATTCTGTGCTGTGGGGAGCAGAGCCAAGGATTCTGCTGATTTCTAAATGTCACTGGTTTATCTAGGCAGCTGGTAGAGCACACTGTCCTTAATTTTGATCATAGACTTTGTCCAATACTGTAGCTCTTTGTTTGCATGAAAGCAGATGCATGCTTTCCAAAAGTAAGGACTGTTTACCTGGTGCAGAAGAGACAATGAAAATGTGTCTAATTCTAAGGATGAAATATCATATATATATATATATATATATATATATATATATATATATATGGACAAAAGATATCAGAAACTCTCTCTTGCCTTTCTGTTTTCTCTGCCATCTGTTTTTAAGCCCCCTCTGGGAAATCCCTTACATTTTCTATTACTTTAAATAAATTATGCATGTAGTTCTATCAGGATCTACTGAGTCCCTACTCTGTGCTAGATTTTCTCCTGGTTTTTCAATACAGACACTAAAATAACCTGAGCCTTTCATGCAGGGATTCAGATCATAGGAGTCTTTTGCAGCAAATCAAGTCCTGTGATGAAGCAAGTGCTGATGTTGTGAGCAGAAAGAAGGGAATTCTGATACAACCACAGTGGTAAAGATAGTCTTGGAGACTAGAGCTCCCATCCAAGGGAACCTGATGTTTTGTCAGAGCTACTTTCCTTTGGGTTCTCAGTTGTGTTTCCTCACTATGACCCAAGAAATAGAGATTTCTTCGAGTAACAAGATTATTTAAATTCTGACATATTCCCAGTAATTCCATTCCAAATCTTTACTTTGGATGTCAGCTAAAACACCTTTTTGCTATTAAAAAGTACACATTAAGGCTCCGGTTGGTGTCTGCCATAGAGGCAGGAAGAGCAGTGCAGACCATAAGCAGGTTCGTCATAATCATAGCCCTTAAATGAGGGGACTCTCAAGTCTCAGCACCAGGTTTTGTTCACCACTTGCTCTGATTGCTCTCTCTATGGACACCCAAAGAACAAGTTTCCTTTTCCATGAACTTCTGGGGTCCCTATTGTTAAAAGATTCGTATATCAAGCAGAGATAGCCCTCTCTATTATAAGTTAATATTATTCTCAAAATTGACACCTATTTTCTAACTTCAGTTAGTCTCCATTCTCCTAGTTTTTGCTTCACTGCAGTAACTCCCTAATACTTACTTATCCCTGAATATGCCCTTCAGGCTTCCAGCGGCTTGCCATTGTTCATGATGTTCTCCTTGTTTGAAAGGTCCTATATATTGCCATGTTTTGAAACTGCCCTTCCTTCAAAGATCAGCTTTCATGACAAAATGTTCGTTTATATATCTCTGGAGAATATAAACTTATTGTCTTTTCAAGCTCATAAATCTCTGCAATGTACCTTTATTTTACCCCTTTTTATGGTTTTCTTTTTTACTTTAGTGAGTTTTCCCACTAGATAAGGAGCTTCTGGAGGGCAGCGTTATACTTTAATTTTATATGTTTCAATGCAAATAAGTGTCATAGTTGAAAATGATGATTCAATTTATTTGAGGGGGCTTATAATAAGAACTTGCTGCTTTATCTCTCTTTAAAAACTCCCAGAATGACTTTGAAGGGGTAAGGGAGAAAGTTAATGTGCTGTAGATTTACACAAACTTGATGCAGTTCTGGTGCAGTCACTTACTGGTTTCATGTTATTTATCTCTCAGAACCTAAATTTCCTCCTGTGTAAAACAGAATTATAAATACGTGAGGGGAAATGATGTAGACTTTAGAGGTCTGACAACTAAATCACTGCCCTGACAATTCCCACCACATGAGGGAAGGATTTATGTGCCTGGGGGGAGGCCTGAAACACAGATTTGGTTACTAGCAGGAACTCGGAGTTTGGAATGCCTACATGGCTACTATTCTTGTGATCAGTCCTGTGGCCTAAACAAGAGATTCATTTTATTTTACATTTGAAGGCATGTTTTAGATCAATACACTCTTTTGTGTAAAGCACATTCTTTGCTCACTCTTGGCCACACCAAAGCGCAGCCACACCTTACTGATGCAGAAATCAAGACTATAACTCACCCTAAGGGGAGGTGTGTGTGTGTGTGTGTGTGTGTGTGTGTGTGTGTGTGTATGCTCCAATCTGTGTCTTCTGATTCTGTTTAATAAAGTTTTGGTCACCTGATCACATCCAGGAGTAGTTACTGAGTGTAGAGCCAGGAGTAACCCCAGAGCATTGCTGGATCTGACCCAAAAGCAAAAAAAAAAATTGTTTCCCACCACAAAAATATCCCTACCATGTTTTTTTTGACTAATTCTGTGTTCTCAAGTGTGCCATTTTGTTTTCTAGTAATTTCAAATATCTATGAGGGATCAGTCTTAAAGTAATAGAAACTAATGTGCTTGGGGAAAGTCATCTCCTTATTATTCAATTGTTTGAAAATAGTATTATGACCCAGACTAGACAAATGTACTTCGGATAAAAAATATAAAATGATAGGTCCAGGCTGTTGCCTCTGAAGTTCATAGAACTTCAGAGTTGTCAGTCTGGAAGAGAAATTAAATAGATGAGACTGCTATTTAACACATTAGGCCCCAGAAGTGAAATGTTTAGTAATAAGTTAACTTGAGGTTTCACACCTGTAGAAAAACAGGGTCTGTGTCTTTTTCTAAATGTGAAGAAGTTTCAGGTTCACTTATAAATCCCTTAAAGATTCGAGGGGTTGACATATCTGGGTGAGGTGGGAAATTTTGCATGCAGAGAAGGAAGACTTGTAATGAGCTTTTGGGAAATAATAAAACTTGAGAATAAGATGCCTAGTCCTAAAGGATTTCAAGTGAATCAGAAAAACATCTAAGGAGATGCAAGTTCTGAGCTCTATAGAGATTGGGGACACTGAGGTACCACTCAGAGAAGGGTGAAAGAACTCAGAAAAGGAGAAGGTACGGGAGAGTCTAATGATCATGATATAAATATGAAAGAACCATCCAGAGTCCAAGAATTTCCCTGTGACAAAACACACAGCTCACTTACTTTTATGCAGAAATTCCTAGGCCAAAACAATTTGGAAGAATTATAGCAAACCTCACAAAGAGGTGTCAAACTTTTTCCTCCTCTGGAAAAATAAGCACTGTCCTGTAAATGCCTTCCTCTCTCTCTCTCTCTTCTCTCTTTGCTCTTTCTCCTCAATTTCTCTATTCCTCTCCTCTCACTCTCTTTATTTCAATAAAACATTTTTTACTAAAATAAATACTCGGTGTCAGGATTTGATTCTTTCCTACACATCGGTAAGTCTTCTGTATTTTTTTTGTTTCAGAGCCACTATGGTGGTGTCCAAGGCTTTCTCTTGGATCCATGCACAAGATCATTCATGATGGTGCTTGGGAGACCACGTGGAGTGCCAGGTATCAAACTTGGGTGGAGTGCATGCAAGGCAAGTGTCCTATACACTGTATTATCAGTCTGGCCCTGGTAATATTTCTTAATGTCTTAGAGTTTCAATGTTCAAATAAAGACAACTGCCACCATATTTTAAAAGTGTTTAATTTTATATACCACTGTCATATGTACAGCCATTTGGCTCATGAGCCTCGTTGCAATCATATGTACATGATTTGGAGACAACCTCTGGACTAGAGCCGTTACCGACTGGATCCCATGGGATGTCAAAAGATCACGTGGCCATCCACCTACAAGATGGTCAGATTTCCTTGTCAAGACCCTGGAAGGAGCGGTTTGAGGCTCTTCATATTCCTGAATGAACCAGATGCCATTGGGCTACATTGGCACGTGATAGGGTCCAATGGAAATGTTAC
>JAJIBD010008753.1:0-2500 GCA_021461705.1 Cryptotis parvus
GGGTTATCTGCAGACTTTGCTATTCCTACAATTTCTGGAGCAGTAGAGGCTGGTGAGGAAGAGTGAGTGTCTCTTCCCTGCCTCACCCTAGCCCACCCGTGGGGTTGGGGGAGCACCAATTTCAGTTATATGTTTTGTAAAATGAATTATGATTTGATAGATTACATTGATTTCTAATTGTTGATTTTATACAATTAGCCAGAAAGGATTTCTTCTGTTTCTTTCTACGTATAGAGTATTAGTTGACTTTACTCTGGAGCAAGTACCAGAGAATGCATCTTGGTTTGTTTATGAGTTGTGAGGCTTTACATTTACTAAACCTGACTTGGCTTCACCCTCGTTCTTTTTTTTCTCTGGATTGGTTTCCTTTTGTATCATTTACAATAGAGGACCAATTTTATTCCTTCTGATGTGACTGTCTTTCTCTCTTTCTGAATCACAAATTCATTTTCTTTAATCACAAATTCATCAGGCACATATTCGGGCATATTTATGAACTCAAGCATGTTTTATTTAATATAGTTTGTAACAATTGAAATGATAAAGTTTGACACCCTAAGTTTATATATTTTTATTGTTCTACAACTCCTTAAAAGATGTTTTGGGGTCTTTTTCTAAAATAGTTTTGAAATTTTGACCAGTAGTGCATTCCATCTGTTGATCCTTAGGTAGTAAGAATATTCAAATTACATTAGGGATTGTAAATAAAAGGAAGGAGAGTCCAGTAATCCCCTCGGGGGATTCCTAAGGCCCGGGCCCAAGGGACCCCTGAGAACTCCATTGTCCTAACAGTACTTGGGGGCCAGGGCAGGTAACCATGGCAGGAGAGGCTGGGCCTTGGGGTCCCCAACAGTACCCACAATCCATTGTTTTAATCCAATGGATTTTAATCCAATGACAATTTTAATCCATTGTCACAATCCAATTGGTTTTAATCCATTAAAACCCCGGACCATGTCCTACAACCATTCCCCTTGACCCTTTGATGAATAAAATAACAGACCAGAGTTCCTGAAGTTCTCTTTTTAACATCTCCTTTTTCTCCTCACTCCACCTGACGGCTTGCGGCAGGAACCTGTCTCTTGGGTTCTCTGGCTCTCTCCGGAAGGTTCTTAAGGCAGTCTCCTCCCTTAGGGGCTTCTATCTTCTGGGCATCTTTCTCAGGGTATCTCCTTTCAGGTCCTCTCCCAGGACCTCTATTTTCAAGCCTGCAAAACCAGTTGTGGTTCCTTTGGTCCCTCGCTCCTCTCCATTCTTTTCATTAAAAAAGTTTTATTTTAAATGCATATATACCAAATATTTCACACCTGCTATTTCGAAAGAAGTACCACATGCTGCCAAAATAATTTTGAGCTAGTGATTCTCCCCAAACAGTATTTTGTTCACAAGAGCAACTAGGTCCTGTTCCCTTCTCTTGTGAATGTTTCTCAGCTGGGGTGGCCAGGGGAAGCCCATTTTCCTTTCTCAGACACAGCTTTGTAGTGCTCAGGAACTACTCCTGGTTCAGTGCTCAGGAACCATCATCATGCGGGTGCGCCAAGCTGTGTCAATGAGACTCAAGGCAAGTGCCTAATTTCTTCCCAGAAAAGTCCCTTTTCAATATGACCAGCCCTTTAAGACACCGGTACAAATCAATGTGCTTCAACTTCTAGGGATGATGTTGGCTCTGTCTCTTCCTCACTCAGTCGTTACTGTCACCATCAACACGACACAGGGTGCGGAACATCAGCTCTGCTCTAGCTGCAAATTCCAGCCCCCATGATGGGCAGGGAGGAAGAGGCAGACTTATTGGGTCTGGGGCAGATATCCAGTGACGTCACACCTGGCCACCTCACTGCAGAAGTTCCCTCCTGCGGTCACCTGGATTTTTCCACTCCTGGGGAGACCCCCACAACCCCCCAGCCTCCTGGCCAACCCAAGTTTCTGGGGCAAGCGCGATCCCTTCCTCGAAACCGTCACGGGCCATCCAGCTGTATGGATGCCTCCAAACTGAATGCCACACTGCCCATCAGGCACCCTTGGCCCACCGAGTGTTAAAATCCCACTGTGCCCTGCACAGCCTTTGCTCAAAGGGGCTTCCCCCACCCCCACCCCCTCGCAGGAGGCGGCTTTCACAGCCGGGGCTGTCGCCAACACTGTTCTCGCCAGAAGCAACATCAAGGATGGGCACAAAACTTTGGGATCCCTAGCGAACTCCCCACTCTGCTTGGCCCGCAGCTGACTGTGGTCTCCCCAGGATGTCCCCATTGGTGCGCGAGGGTCGGGCCCACCTGAGCCACTTCCCAGACCGGGGCTCCAGGTTTCCTAAACCGGAGTTTGTCGCCCGCCAGCCTGCCCCCAATCTGGGGGCTGGCACGGTGCCCCTCTTGCGGGAACAGGGGCCACTCAATGTTGTTTATAGTGCGGTCCTCAACCCAGGTGCCAGCAGGGCGGTAAAAACACGCAGGGGACCCGGAATCCCCCCCACCCCTAAAGCCTGGCCGCGACCACAACCACTGCT
>JAJIBD010008753.1:7500-80663 GCA_021461705.1 Cryptotis parvus
AAAGTGAGTTCTCTTAAAATACTGTCAAGCCAAAAATGGTAGAGGATACAAAAAAGAAGAACAAAAAACAATTTTTAAAACAATACTGGATGTTTTACATTTTGAGAAACTTATTTTAAGGGTAACTTTTGGCAAAAATCTTAAAATTATAAAGATTATTCTCTTTTTTGAACTTGATTTTCATATATCATGCATTGCTACATGAGCTCTAGTATGTACATTAAATCATTGTGTGTAACGCTGCGCATACCAGTTGACATCCTGAAATTCAGGGAATTAATGGGAAGTACAAAGCTAATTCACGATATTTTATATATATATTCAAGTTTACATCCAATAGAGTTTTACTTTTCTTTAATGAAAGTTTTAACTCCTTAGGCTTTATTTGAACTAAAGAGTCATTCAGTATGCGTTATACGAACCATCAAAAGAATATAAATAGAAGATAGAAAATCAAGGACATTAAGACATTCTATAGGAAAGTCTACAGGAAACTAAATCTTTTACATAGTGATCCCATATACAACATACTACATGGGCATGGACATAGGCATTAATGACAGGACTTGTAGGAAGATAAAATATAGGCTCATATTGAGGCTATTATTTCTCCTATAGAACAAAAATACCCTTAGATATTGATTAATAACCAGACTAATTTATATGTGGGCTCTTCTCCAATTTTCAGTCTTTATCATTAGTCTGATTACTCTTTGCATTGAGAATAAAGAAAGATTATATAAATTATGCAAGACTAATAGGATGACTAATGGATTTCACTTAGATGTTTTAGTACTAAAAGAATTATTAGTTGCATTTGTGGAAAAATGAATATTTTCTTAATGCTGACATTGATACTCTGTACCTGAGATTATCAGTTATTAGGAAATATCTTTATATCAGAGAATAAGTACCGATTAAAAAAATAGGATTAAGATCTTATAAATGCTACTACTATGAAATAAGAACATTAAAATGGAAAAAATGTACAAAGGCCAAAGAGAAAATCCATGAAAATGTCTTATCGAGGGAAAAACTCTTGTTAAAGGTTTTATTATCGCTAGTGACTACAATTTAGAAGAATACATTTTGCAATAAAAATTGCATAAATAAAAATAACCAGGGGCCGGAGCAATAGCTCAGCGGGTAGGGCATTTGCCTTGCACGTGGCCGGCCCAAGCTGGTCCGGGTTCAATCTCTGGCATCCCATATGGTCCCTCAAACACCGCCAGGAGTAATTCCTGAGTGCAGAGCCAGGAGAGACCCCTGAGCATTGCCGCGTGTGACCCAAAAAAAGCAATAAATAAATAAATAAATACATAAACAAACAAATAAATAAATAAATAGCCAAAGATTTATTTACCCACTGATTATATTCCATTTCAGAATTGATACTGAATATTTGAGCTATTCAATTAGGTTTGTTCACTTGCAGTTTCCATCTGCGATAGAACTATATTCTGCCAAAGGAGGTCTAAGAAGGCAGCTTACATAGGTTTCCCATCTGGGACTTCTTATTCTAGGCCAGCATTTCCTGGGAGATCTTGTATTGGGCCATGGCCAGGCATAGGATTGTTATTTTGAGTATTTAGTGTTTGCATAAAACCAACAGGAAATTAATGAGGTATAGAATATAGACAGAGAAATTAGCCTTCTTCAGTGAGTAAGCAATCACAGTCAATAGCACTGTTTCTTGAGCCAGGCGTTTGAAGATAGATTTAACCATTTATAATTTGTTGGACTTTGACGATTTACTTAAATTGCTCTAAACTTTTAAAATCACTATGTCCAGTCACAGTAAGGGTTATAGGAACAAACATACATAAGGCATCCATGACATTTTTCTAAAAGGACTAATAAGTTACTAAAAATTCAAATTGAATGCTAAGGTCGATGAATAATGATTTTTGTCACCATTTGCCATTTCAAAATATTATGTGAGTTAGAAATAACATTTTTCAAAACATCCCAATATTTTTACAGTTAAATCCAACATGAGTTCTTTTTTCTACTACTTATGCATGTGCTAATAATATTTGTATGATGAAGTTAAATCATAGATAATTTTAAGAGCTAATAAAGTGTCAACACCAAAAATGGTAGCATATGTCTTATTTATTAATAACACATTTACATACTTAAATATGTACAAATCATATCAATTTATTTGTATATGTCTTGTAATAAAATATAACCTTTTAATTTAAAATTTTAAGCAGTTCCCATAATAATTTTAATAAGTGGGCAGTAACAAATTAATTGTTTTTATAACCAAATTTTCTAGTTTTAAATAGTCCTTTGTTTATTAATATAGAGGTACATAAATTTAAGTGATTTACTTTTAATTGTGACCTTCAGCTTAACTACATGAATAAGCTATATGATTTTTATTGTTTTTTTTTGACTTTTTTAAATAATACTTTAATGGCCATATTTTCATGTCTTTGCTCCTCTAGTATTATTTATATGGAGTATTGAAAATATCAGACTTTCATCAAGGAAATTTTAATAAGTTGTGAAAGTGGCTATATTATATGTTTTAAGTAAAATAATAATTATACTCAAATGATTTTATTAATTTTTATTTTATTGAATTATTGACCATGAAATAAAAATTTAGATGAGTTAAGTTTTACTATTATTGCTGTTTATATTATTAATGGGCTTCAGGATCTGTCAAGAAGAAAATGAAACAAAATGTTTTCTATTTATTATAAATAAATTCAAGTATTAAACAAGAAGTTTCCAAGCTAGAGATTGACGAATTCACTCACTAACACTAGTAAATATTCATCATATCATGGAATACTTTTTGCCTTTTTAAAATCAGCTAAAAATGAATCTTTACTCTAAATTCCTTAGGATTTAGAACAGTTAATTATCAATTTTAACTTCTTTTCCTTACTTCCATTATCCAAATTAATGTACTTCTTTCCCTCCCTGTCTGCTACTAACATAGCTATAAGAGATGAAAATGTGTTGTTTCAAGCGTCAGCCTCATTTTTCCTTTACTTACCAGGTATTTGTGTTCTTACCTCCTGATTCCTGGAATTTGGGGAGCGTGAACTTCTATCCCACAGCACAGTCCTTTGGGTGTAGCTTTAGAGACCCAAGCTCTATTTAAAATCAGATTTAAGGGACACCACTCCCTTCTTGTTTCAGGCTCACCCTTGTGAGTTCAGATTACCATAACAAACTACTATAGATGGGGGGGAGGGGTTGTTTGTTTTTGTTTGAGGGCTACAGCTAGTGGTGCTCAACATTTACAGCTTAAGTAACTTAATTATAGGTTTTAAACCTTTACATTTCAAGAGTGTAGGAAATCCAAAATCAACTGGCAGATTCAATTTTTTAGTAATTTTTGCACCAAGTTCTAGTGCCCGTTCGTTTTTTGTTTGTTTGTTTGTTTGTTTGTTTTGGGGGCCACACACTGAGGTGGTTGGCTTACTTCTGGATCCAGGGTTCACCCCTAAATGGCTCTGGGGACCGAACTCCAGTCTTCCTTTTGGGAGGTAAATGCCGTAATGACTGTACTATCAGCTCCTCTTGTCTTTCTTCTAAGAGTACTAGTAGCCTTCATCAGGTGTTTTCTCCTATGATACTTCCCAAAGTCCTCACTTCTAAGTAACATCATATTGTAGGTTAGAATTTCATCCTATAAATGTTGACTATTTAGTCAGTCCATAACAATCTCTGTTAAATAGTTCTTTGTGAGTGACTTGACCTAAAACCACCACAGATCTAAAACTATTGCTTGTGCATTTAGAAAGTGTCATCAGGGGTTTGGTTAAATGAAACATGAGCTACTTATTTACTTCTCACTGGGAGGATTACCTAAAACCAAAGAACTGCAAGATTTATCTAGTCTCAATTCCAGAAGACAAAGAAATCACTTGATCACTTGAATCCCGTTATTCATCGATTTGCTTGAGCAGGTGCCAGTAACATTTCCATTGGACCCTATCACGTGCCAATGTAGCCCAATGGCATCTGGTTGATGAGAAAGAAATATGTTGTTTTTATTTTTCATTTTTGAGATCACAGTATTTGAATCATAATAGTTATGGCTAAAGATATCAATTGAAACTATTTTCATAGCATTTCTTATTTAAGAACTACCGGAATTCTGACAGACTGTGTGCAATTCATTTTTATATGGCTGTGAGATGGTATCTGGTAAGGAAGTGTTGAATTGCTAATTAGTTAATGACTTGCTGTCAAGTAGCTCAAAATCTAGTGGCAAAATTAGTAGTTCAATAAATTTCATTATTCCAAGTCCACATTGCTGTACTGACTAATAATATTTTTTAAATTTGCTTTTAAGCTTGTATGGTTTTACTATATATTATTATGTACTGTAATATTAATGCAATAACCCTGGACACCGAACACATATAAACATTACATAAATTTTAACTATAATTGTTAAGTAAAGCAGACAATTTAGTGGTGAAAATAAAGACAATGTGTTTGAGACATTAAATTGTTAGGGAATGATAAGTGATACAATGATAATGATGGCTTTGAGTTAAATTTTCAAGGTTGGATAAGAATTCATCACGTAGAGAGAAGGAAAATATAAT
Source organism: Cryptotis parvus (assembly GCA_021461705.1). Taxonomy (NCBI): domain Eukaryota; kingdom Metazoa; phylum Chordata; class Mammalia; order Eulipotyphla; family Soricidae; genus Cryptotis; species Cryptotis parvus. Next base: position 12,084 of record JAJIBD010008753.1, read on the forward strand.
TCCTTGATAAAGAAAATATGAATTATTTTATATGCATGGAATATTTCATCTGGGAAACGTCAATCAAAATTCCTGGGGAACTCAGGATATACGAGAAAGGTTTCAGTGAGTGCAGCATGATATATTTAGAAATGAATTGAGGCAGTACATGAAAAAGTCTTACATGTTAGGCAAAAATATTAAAAATTTACTCTTCTAGGCAATGGAGCATGATCAGAACTTTTTTGGAGCAAGTAACAACCTAAACTCTAAGTTTTATGAAAACAACTGACAGCGATGTTAAAGTTTAGAAGAGAAGAGATGACGAAAAGTTTCTGAAAGGGTTTGTGAGTGATGATGGATTAGGTTGAGTTAAAGATAATGGTGGCATTTTGTATAAGTGACAGAAAGAATATGCTATTAACTGAGCTAAGAATAATGTTGTACATGTTAGAAACGATAAGTATGGGAAGTCTGGCCTTTAGGCCTGTCAATTCTTTATGTTTCTACTACTCTATATTTGGCATGCAGATGGTGCTCATTATTATGATTGTTGCTTCACATTTACTGAATGTCAACAGTGAGCTAAGCCTGGTGTGGAACTTTGGAAAGACAAACATATCCACATTCCCACTCCCACCTCCGTCTGGTCTCTGAATTTTGTTATTGTTATATTTTTCTGGGTACTTGCAAATTGGTCACTGGTTTGTTATACACTTCGTAATTACCTAGTAAATAGTGAAATTATTCAAATAATTTGAAATTATTTTTTTTTAAATTTTGAGATTATTCAAGGTGCATTTATATGAGTCATGGTAAACAAGGTATACATAGTGACTAAAAATGGGTTTAAGTAACCCATTTTTTACCTGTATTTAATGATTTGCAAATTTTTTCACTCATTAGGATATTTTCATCTAAAATATTAAAAGTTTTGTTTATTGTTTCAAAATTATTAAGAGGCCAAAGGGAGAATTCAGGGCCAACCAATTTGATCATAGGCACCACGTGACCTATTGAGCATCTCTGATGAGAAGCCCATAGACTCTGAGTATCAATGTGTGTGGTCCTGGGACCCCCCCAAAGGCCAGGGGATCCTAGTGGTTGCTGGTACCAAAGGGTCATCTAACACCACATTCTTGGATCCAAGCATGGAAGAGCTGACCCAAATGTTGATGTATTGCTGGGAACGACAAGGCATGAGAACCTGGGAAAGGGCTAAGTTTTGCTAGGAACCTTCCTCCCCCATAATTTTAAGTCAAAGGAAATGTATAAGTATGCATACACATAATACCATTATTTAAGGATAAAATATTCTTTGGAGATAAACACAAAATCTTTTACTTTCCATGATGTTATAGTTTTCTTATAACTCCCTGAAGTAAATACTGGATGGATAATTTATACTATTTTAACATGTTCATCATACAAAATTATTGACTAGCATAGTGTATTAAAATTTGTATCAAGTTATTTTAATTTTTGCACTTAAGTTGAAATCAGTTAAAATCTATAGACTCCTTGGTCCCGAATAATGCTTCATTAATACTTTCTACCTAGTAAAAATTATTAAATAATTTTAGGAATTATTTATTTAGTATTAAATAGGGAAGTACACTTAATAACATTAAAATGGTTGAAGGGGCTGGAGAGATAGTACCATGGGCAGGTAACTTTCCTTGCATGAGACTAACAGTGGTTCGTTAATTACCATGATCTGCTCCATAATTTATTTGTTTGAGTGCAGAATGAAAATGTGTTTAGAGAAAAGCAAGGAAAAAGTATAAAAAATATACCTAAATTTGGGACTGGAGCAATACTTCAGCAGTCAGGGTGCTTACCTTACACACAGCCGGCCCATGTTCCATGTTAGGAAACACATGTCTTCCCCCAAGCCCACCAGGAGTGATTCCCTGAGTGCAGAGTCACCAGGAATAAAACCTGAACACCACTAGGTGTGGTCCAAAAGCAACAAAATTAAGTACTAGAATTTTCTTTTGTGATTGTTTTCTTATTGTTATAGTGTTCTTAATACCATATTCTAGGTAAAGAAAAAATAAATTTAGATTATCAGAAAGCATTTTGCTTTTTTATTTAAATATTGTACAACGTCATTCTTAATGAAAGTAGTTATATTGTATGAGGAATCACTGAGATTGTGCAAAGCATATTTTGTAGTTTATGCATGCACGTGTTGTTGCTTCACAAAAAATACCTCAACTGACCTTATTTCATTTCCTGATGGTGAGATATTCTATCAAAACACTTTATTTCTAGTTTAGTGATAAGTAAGGAAGGATAGAAAGACAAAGAACTGTGGACCCATCCATCTTTCCTATTCCTTCTATGTCATAGTAAGTGCAAGTGATTGACTAATCCAGGAAAGTAACAAGTAACTGCATGCATTACAGATTTACTTTGTCATTAATATTTATTAGCAACCAATTTATTTTGGGGCAGAGATATAGCACCACAGATAAAGTGTCTTATATGCAGTAGAACCAGATTCAATTTCAGGGATTCCATATAGTCCCCTTAGCACCATAAAGATGATTCCTGAGTGCAGAGCCAGGAGTAATCCCTGAGCATTGCTGGATGTGGTGGCACAAAAACAAACCAAAAATATCCAATGTATTTCTCTTTTTTATTCAAAACCCCTTTGGTTCCATTAAAGTACATGGTTTCATAGGGTTGCCAATGCCACGTTTACTCAATTGTGGACAATAGTGTACTTTCCCTTTATTGTTGTGAATGTTGGTATACCAATTTTTCTTTTTGTTGTTGTTTAATCATGGTATTTTATTTGAATTGAATCACAGTGAAAACACTGTTAAAAAGTAGTTCATGAAAGGTTTCTGTCATTGAATGTTCCAACCTTTCACCAGTGCATATCTCCAACCACCAATGTCCCCACTGTCCTGCCACTGTCCCTTCTGTCTCTCCATCTTTCCTTTTGGTCATTATGGTTTGCTATACAGATGCTGAAAGGGATATACGCGTATATCCCTTTACCTCCTTTGAACACTCGGTTCTTATCCAGAGAGATCATTTCCAATATATCATATATCATATATGACCACTATATCATTGGTATAGTGGTCGCTTCTCTATCCTAATTCCCCTGTGGCAAGCATCCTGCTGTGGACCACTTCTGATCCTTGTTTCTATTGTCCTTGGGTTTAGTTTCATACAATGTTTTTATATCCCACAAAAGAGTGCAGTCATTCCGTGTCACTGCAAAAAAAAAATCTGTACTCCTATATTCATTGCAGCACTATTCGCAGTAGCAAGAATCTGAAAACAACATGAGTGTCTGAGAACAGAAGCCTGTGTAAAGAAACAAGGGTACATCTACACAGTGGAATACTACACAGTCACCAGGCAAAATAGACAAGACATTTGCTTATAAATGGACGGACAAGAAGAGTATCCTGTTGAGTGAAATGCATCAGAAGGAGAGGCAAAAAAACAGTTTGAGTCTGCTAATTTCTTTTGTATCTCTTTTTATCTTGCATCCACCACAATACTCTATTTACTGGTCACTGCCTATATCAAAGGAAGAAGACAAGACACATTACAGCTGTGACCAATTTTTCCAATGGAACATCATTCAAAAAGCAAGATCAACATTTATAAATCAAATTATTTAAACTTTAAGGCATTTAAAATAGAATATAAAGTTCACTGTTTTATTACATAAACTTAATTATTTTATAAAATCAATTTTTTATATCTACCAGCTATTAAGTTTAGGGTACCTTGTGGCTGTGTGGTAAGACATAAGTCATGCCCACAATTGCCTGCCACTAAATTTCTGCTTCAGCATTCTTAGTACTTAACATGTTTTTAAGTACTACAACAGTACTCTTGTCATGTTTTCTCTATCATGACAAGAGTACTGTTTTGAGTTTTAAAAGGATAAAATCAACATTTAAGAGTATTTAATAAACTTTCTGTAGCCCCTTCTCTACAAATAGATTTAATTTAAAACTAAGTCAAAAATCAAGCAACAGCTTAATTTCAACTTGGAAGTTTAATCAGTCTAATAACATTCTAAATATATTAAAACCCATTCTAATGATTTTAATGAAAACTTGTGAAGATTATGGTCTTTATATATCACAATAGACAGAAATAACCTAAGTATTGTAAAATGCATTATGCGCATTACAGTCTACTTTTACTTGACTAATTAAGAATCATTTTACTGTCTACCAAAAAGTTTGAACCAGTTGACATTCCCACCATCAGTGACAATGATCCCACATCCATGCCAGCACTGGATGTTTTCATTCTTAATGGTGTGCACCAGTCTCAGTGCTGTGTGGTAATACCTTAATGTTTTTAATTTGCATTTTTTTGATAATCAGAGACACAGAGCACTTTTATGTGCCTCTTGTTCATCTATATTTCTTCTTTAAAAAGTTTCTGTTGAGAGAGAAATGGAAAGAAATAAAGAACCTGCCATGGAGGAGGGCTGGGGGAGGAGGAGGGAACCAGGACGTTGGTGGTGGGAGATGGGCACCGGTGGCGGGATGGGTGCTGGAACACTGTATGACCAAAACCCAAATATGAACTTTTTTAATTGTATATCTTTGTAATTGTAAAAATAAAAAATTTAAAAAAGTTTCTGTTAATTTCTTCTCTCCTTTTTATGAAGATGATTGTCTTTTTCCCCTCAAGATTTACCAGTGATTCATTTGTTTTTGAAATTAACCCTTTGTTGCATGAATAAGTGACCTAATATCTCCATGTTTTTCTTTGTTTTGTTTTTATTTTTGTCTTGCTTTGGGGGCAACACTCAGCAGTACTCAGGTCTTACTCCTGGCTCATGTTCAGGCATCATTTCTGATGGCCTTGGGGCTCCCACATGTGGTGTCAGGATTTGAACACAAGTAGCAAGGTGTGCTCCTGACCTTCTCTAATATGATTCCAACCCAAGGAAAATTTTTCTCCAAGTCTGTGTGTTATTTATTTTTCCTAGTTATTATTTCTTTTATGATACAGAAGTTTCTTAATTTGATATAGTCCCACTTGCTTATCTTTGCTTTCATTTGCTTGGCCAATGACACTGAATCATTGAAGATGCTTCTATATTCAGTGTAGAGAAGGGTTCTGCCTATGTTTTTCTCAATACAATTTGTGGAATCATGTCTGATATCCATCTGATCGAGCAATTTCAATTTTGGGTATCTAACCCTAGGGCCAAAAACAACAACAACAACAACAACAACAACAACAACAACAACAACAACATCAATCCTCTACTCAGAAAAGAAGTTTCCACTTTATGTACATTGTGACATCATTCACAATAGGCTAAATCTTGAAGTGACCCAATTGTACAATAATAGATGGCTAGAAAGAGGAACACATAGATATAGATATATTTGTATAAGAAACTAAAAGAAAAATAAATTCAAACATAGAAAAGAAGAAAATACAAGGTATAAGAAAAAGAAGAAATCATGCAAATTACTGCTATGCAGATGGAACTGGAAGGTTTCATTCTGAGTGAAGTCAGCCAAAACAGAAACATGCTGAATGATCTTTTCATATGTGGGATCTAAAATATATTATGATAAAGGAAGCAAATCATCCAAAGCAATGGTCTACAGAACAGAACTTACCAGGGCAATGAGACATAGGGTCTAGAGACTGATGGTGGCTAGACAGAGATGCTGAGATGGGGGGTGGAATGGAGGAGTGAGGGGCCCTGAAACAATGGTGGAGGAAAACAGCACTATTGCAAATTGCCTTGTGTTGGAATATTATCTTCATAAAGCCCTATTTAAGGGGGCATGCACACAATGATGCTTAGGGGTTCTCTTGCTTCTGTGCTCAAGTATCACTGCTGGCAGTTCTCAGGGGACCAAATAATGGTGTTGGATATTGAACCCAGATTGGCCTTATATGAGATGGGGTACAATCGTTCCAGCCCCTACAGGCCCTACTATTAATAGTATTTTAAAAATGTAAATCACCATAGCTAGAGTCAGTTTTAAATGTATTCAAATTATAAAATATAGTAAAGACACCTTTTTATTTAACATTATATATATATATATATATATAAATTTTTATACCCATATATAAGATATATGGGTCTCCCAAAAAAGGAATTGAAAGAGCTATGCTTGGAATATCACACCTCACTCAAGTGAAAGAAGGAATCCAGAGCTCCGACCTCCATTGCTGTTTCAAGTCAGGGCCACTGTCTCGTTTAACAAGGCATCGAAAATCAGATGGGCTGGACATGTAATGCAATTCGGAGACAACCACTGGACTAGAGCCATTAGCAACAGGGATGTCAAAAGATCACGTGACTGCCCACCTACAAGATGGTCAGATTTCTTCATCAAGTCCCTGAACGAGCGGTTTGAGGCTCTTTGTATTCCTGGAGCAACCAGATGCCATTGGGCTACTCTGGCACGTGATAGGGTCAAATGGAAATATTACTGGCACCCGCTTGAGCAAATCGATGAATAACGGGATGTCAAGTGATCAAGTGATATATAAATATATATAATGTTAAAGAACAATCTTACATCTTATTGTCCAGAAGACTTAATATCTGTATATGTCTGACTTCAAAGGAGATAGCAACATATTTTTTACACTTTATATGCAGTCAACTAAATAAGGTAAATAAACAGTATCAATATCTTAAAATATCAAAATGTACTTTTTTAATCTAAGAATTCACTTTTCTAAGTATGCTAATATGCCATTTGTAATTAGGTTATTTTGGTGTATCACTTGTATCACTTGTCTTCCTGTTGATCATTGATTTGCTCGAGTGGGCACCAGTAACATCTCCATATGTCCTGTCACAAGCTAGTGTAGCCCAAAGGGCATCTTCTAGCTCCAGGAACATAAAGAGCCTTAAACCATTCCATCAGGTCATGGGAATGAGGTCTATAATTGTTACTGGTATTTGGCATATCAAATACGACACGGGTAGCTTGCCAGGCTCTGCCATGCGGGTGGGATATTCTTGGTGGTATAATAAAATATTAAAAAATATAATAAAAATAAAATACACCAGCTCAATTAGATATATCATATTTTTCATTTTATAGTGTAGCGTGGGGAAATATTAAGCATTTGGTTTTCTCTATGAGCAAGAATGCACCTAGTTTTTGTAATCACTAAAATAAATATTTACTATAAAATAATTATATCTGTGATTATATGATACTATCATCAGATGCCTTTATATTGTTAAACATTTTGAAGTAGACTTCCTAGGTTGATATAAGGACAAAATCTGATCTTTTTAGATAAATTCCTTTTTTAAATCATTATTATTATTACTGTTTTTTTGGGAGTCACACCCAGCAATGCTCAGGGGTTGCTCCTTGCTAGGACTAAAGAATTACTCCTGGCAGTGCTCAGAGGACCATCTGGGATACTAAGGATTAAGCCTGGGTTGACCGCTTGCAAAGTAAAGGCACAACTAGCTGTACTATTTCTCCTGCCCCCTTTATATAAACTTCAAACCACTGGCCCCTAGAAGATTGGAATAAACTGTGTTTCTGTCTGATGACAACTATGACAGCTGATTTCCTCAACTATCATTGGTCCACTTGTTGGGATGGAATGAACCACCAAGTAGAGGTTTTGTCCACTTGTTTGGATGGAATGGACCGACTAAAGTTCCTCTGAAGACCCCAAAATTTAGTTCTCTGCTCTTTAGCAACACCATTGTCCTCTTCACAATAGTTGATGTATATAGTATTAATTAGTATTTATTTAATTTTTTAAATTGTATTTATTTATACACCATGATTTGCAAAGTACAAAGCTTTTCACAATACAGTTGTTACAAAAACTCATAGTTCAGCACCAGTTCCACCACCAGTATCACCCCTCCACCATCAGAGACCCCCATTTCCCACCCACCCTGCATTCCTATCCCTTGCCTGCTATCCCCTTAGCCAGCACCAATTATGTTGATCATTACAGCTCATATAAGGGAATGATATTGACAAAGTCATTGCTTTTGTATTTTTCTGGGTTGTTCTGTGGGAGTCTGGCCCATTCTCTTCTTGGATTCGCCTTCTGGGTTTCCAGAACACAGTGGTTCTTTACTGTCAACCCAAGACTCACCACCACTGCACCTACAGAAAATAAGCTCATTGATTAGATTCTAATAACATTAATGTAATGTCAAATATGGCTCTCCTCTGGTGCCATTGTAGTATCTCTATGTATTTAAATTTAATAATAACCCTGAAGAATATCATTTATCATATTTTTCAAATACTTTATGACTCTAAACATTTTCATGTCAACTGATAAAAATATATGGTTAGCTTCCTAGTATAGAAAAAAATGACACTTTGCCTGGTATTCAAGAATATAAGCTAAATATATCCCCCACAGATGTATAAATGTATTCAGAATAATACACTAAGATGGTCATTGTGTTGGTATCTAGGTTAAGGACTTGAATGCTTCTTAAGACCATTCTTGGTGTCCTTTGATTTTCTAAATGACCTATGATGATGAACACGATTTCATATTTAAAGAATGAGAGTTATATTGTTGCTGTTTAGAAAATATATAACCCAAGACTTCAGAGAGTAAGAAGCAGAAGTTGGCACAGTCACCTCGCCCAGAAGCAGTGGAAGGGAGGGAGTTCATTCCTACCCGTGTCCAGAGTTTTCAGTAGTGTTTTTGTCCCACTTTCTTTTTTCCAGGAAAATGTCACTGCTATTGATTAAAGGAAGAAAAATGGCCTATTGGATTAATGATGGAAAATAATCTCTTTGGTCCTTTGCCAGGAGGCTGTGATAACCCAGGCCTCCCTTTATGTGCCCAAAGACAGCAAGCAGGATTTCGGCGTGGTAGCTGGAACCTGGCTCAGATCCAGTTTGGCGTGTGTCTAACATTGTGTGGGGGAATACTTTGTGCCCACTGAGGCACGCTCCTCTCCCAGGGTTAGAGTTAAGAAAACAAAAAGCGCCTGGTCCCAAGTAAAACAGCCTTATCTGGAAATGACATTCTTTTTATTCCTTGTCTCTTCAAGGGTGCTTTGACCTTACTCAGGAGTTTGAGGTGGCACGGCTCATTGATTTCTTCACTGACACATTCAGAGACCAAGTGGACTTAGCTTCCCCGATTAGAAAACTGTCAGATCTTATATTTGAGGTTCTTTTTTGATCTATTTAGTGATTAGCAAGAATGTGCAAGGCATATGTTCATTGGTACATGGGAATCGACAAACATAAGCATGGAGGTGTGTGTAATGAACACTAATCAAAGATGGAAACGTGTATTAACATCATTTTTCTTCTTGTATTTTAGAAGTAATTTCAGTACATTTAGTCATTTTGATCCTTTCTACATCACTGCATAATAGAGTGCAGATGTTTAAACAAAGTAAAAAAGAATTTAATAGAATTTTTTGTTTCATTTAATGTTTTTGTGCTATTACTGATTGTGTAACACTACTCGCATGTTTAAAGAGGTGAAAATTAAGACTGCAGTCTTAAAATACACATGGCCAGAAAATTTATTGCAGAGCTAGACTGAAACCTTAATTTTTTCAACTTTTAGCTCTGTACTCCTTGTGCCAATTTGTTCAAAAATAACAATCCTACTATACATATAGAAGATGTAATTTTATAATATCCATTATAATAGTAATTTTCCCTGGGGGAAAAACTGGAAATGCAGAAAGAGATTATTTTTAATGGAATGACATTTTTTGGTGTTTATATTAAAAAAACACTTTTGCTTGCTTGGGGACCATACTTAGCAGTGTTCACTGAGCTGAGACAACCATCTGGGGTGCCAGGGATCAAACCCAAGTTAGTAGCATGCAAAGCAGGTACCTTACCTGCTGTACTCTCTATTTCTCCAGTCCCATTTTATTTGAAAACAATTTTGTTACTTAAGATAAAATGCTAGGGGGCTGGGCGATAGTCCAGAGGGTAAGGCATTTGCCTTGCATGCTGCCTGACCGGGTTCGATCCCTGGCATACCTTACGTTCTCTTGAGCACCGCCAGGAGTAATTCCTGAGTGCACAACCAGGGAGTAACCCCTGAGCATTGCTGGTAGTGACCCAAAAAGGAAAAAAAATAACACGGTAAATGAAAGTACAGCAACTCTACAACTAAAGAGCCAACCTTTGAAACTATATGAATATTTCATTCTATTGACTCAAATAGTTGTTGGCTTTATAATAGAGAACTGGACATATTTATCACTTGCATTCTCTGTTAGGTACTTCAAACATTGGTTTTGTCAATTCTTGTAGAGGATTTTAATAATATATTCTTGTTCTTGTGAATATAATATAAGTTAATTTTAATAGAATACAAAAAGTAACAGTGCCAAAGGGTTACTTAAATAAAAGCAAAATAGTCACACATTTTCTTAGAACTAATTTTTATAATCTGCCTCATTTCACACTCCAGTTTCTGCAAATATGACAGGAAGTAGTTCCGGTCAGGACTCAAGCTTATTATTTCTCTCAGAGGCCACTTACTCCTGAAGAGGAAGCTTTGTACGGCGAATTAGTTCAGACTATTCCCTGATGGCTGACCAGGGCCCTACACCACCAGGTCAGCAGGCAGGCAGCTGAGTGGGCCGCTTTGAAAATCTGTGCAAACACACAAGAGACTTAAAACAAACAATTACATCTGTACCCATTAAAATTAAACATTAAAGACTCCAATGAATCGTTGAAGCAAAGGAATCTTGCGGTAGGTTTCAAGCTTCCTTTCCTTCATTAAGATGTCTTCATCTTCCTTGGCTTGCTGTCTGACACAGGTCCCATGGTTGAAATTTAAACAACAGTAGAAATGTGCTATGCTTTGAGGGGACCGGAGCATGCCGCCAGTGTTAATCACTAACTCCACGGGCCGAGGACCACTCACACAGATCTTTTGAAGTAAATGTCCTGTTTGGAAAGCACAGGAACGGCCTGGACTCCTGTACACTGTCCTGCTCAAGTTTTGTAGCAGAGCTATTTCTCCCCAGAAACTTTACCTTGCATTTGTTTGTTGAGTGAGAATCCAGATACCTCTGATGAAATTCTTTGTTGGCCTTAAACTAAGATATAAGGAGACTTGTAGAAAGCAATGTTGGATTCCAAAATCTGTAACTCTGTTTTAGGAATGCTCTAAACTAAAGATGTGTGTCAGTTACCAGCTATGTCTAGACCATTGTGTCGTCTTCTGTTACTGCGCCAGACACCCATATGTCCAAAGTCATTGAGGATTTTTGACAGGAAACAGTGCAGTGATATTGTTGCAGGTGGACCCCCCCCCGTGGCTTATGTGAGGCAGGAAGGAGAGAGAGATGGTTGCTTTCTCCCCAGCTGCCTCTCCCACCCGGGACCTGCTGGGTGGGCTAAGGACTGATAAAGTCTGCGATGAGCTCCCTGCACGGCTTGGGCCTGAGCCCCACCAGCCTCACGAGGTGGCCGTCCAGGCCACACCTGATGTCTGCTTGATCTCTAGGCGTGGGACTTGATCCCCACCACCCGAGGTTTCTCGGGGAGCCATGGACTCAAGCTGGAGCGAGGAATTGCTCTTTGCAGGAAAGGAAAGTCAGTCCTAGGCCTTACCCAGGGCTGCCTTAGGGTTCTTGTCTTCCCTCACAGAAAAGAATTTTCAGTATTCGACAAGCAGTGAAGTAAAATAGATTTTATTAAGGAGGTTTTAGGAGAGGGGAGGGGAGAGAAAGAGAGAGAGAGAGTAACATGCTCAAGGGAGAACGCGGGCTACTCCAAAGACGAAGAACGAGTAAGAGAGTACACATCTCAAGAGGGGAGACATGGGCAACACATGTGCTTAGTCACCGCGTGCTCGGCCACATGGGCTCAGGCAGCATGTGTGTCCATGAAGCATGTGTGCACTGTCCTTTGGTCAGGACAGCTTTTATAGATTTCTCCCCAAGTTACTCCCCATATGGGGCTTCAACCTCGGTTTCTAAGGCTGTTGCCGAGGGTAGTAGACTTTGGGAGTGGTGGTTTTTGACTGGAATGCTTTGGAGTCTTCTGTGAGCTGGGTCCTGGGCAGGAAGGCAGATTTATCTTTCTTGGGAGAATTAATTATCTAAAGTCTTTAGAAAGGTCCAGTGGCCTACGGGCTTCACACATTCCGTTTTGGCCTTCCCTCCCCAGGATTTATTGTTGATAATGATTTTGTCAAGTTTGATTTCGGTTTTTAATCAGGTGTGGCTCTGGATTTCTTCTTCAGGAATTTTATTGCCATGTGGTGCCCCCCTGTCTGTCTGCCTGCAACAATATGTGAACTCATTTCTGAAGATCACAATCTGATGGTTTGTGAGCCAGCTCAGAGTTAGTCCCACACATACTCTTCAAAGGATTCGGTGTTGGGTCCTGAGTGAGGAAGACTGCTCACTCGTTCAGGCCAGGGCTTTCTTCTACACCTGGAGTAGTCTTGAAAATTCAGTGAAAGTCCAGGTCTTGCCCCAAAGAGGGTCAGGCTACATTAGAGTCGGCAGCAGCTGTTGTGATGACTGTCTGGAAGCAGAGGTCATCTGATTGTTTCTAGTTGAAAACCAGCTGTAGAAGCTTCAGGGACCTTCAGGAAGTTTAGAGTGTAAGAATAGCAGTCTTCATTGCTGAGAAGCAACAAGGAGCGCCCGTGAGGACAGCCAGTCCTTCCCTGAAGAGGGAGGCATACGCTGATTACTGGCACACTTTGGCTTTGCTGGCTAACAACTAAGAGATACCAGTGTGTGTCTGGACCTAACTCTCTGGTCACTCCCTGCCTGCTTCATTGGTGGTCACATTGATCACCTCCTTTTTGATACTCTTAGAGCCAATCAGTCGGTGGCAGCTTGTGTGGCTCCAGTCTCAGTCTCATGCCACCTCACTGCCACAGCTGTCTATGAGCAGGGCTTATTCCTGGCTCTGCACTCAAGAATTACACCTGGCAGTGCTGGAGGACCATATGAGATGCCAGAGATTCAACCGGGTCGGCTGTGTGCAGGACAAGTGCTCTACCCACTTCATTATCACCGGGCACCTGCCCAGATGCACCCCTGGTCATGCAGGCACTTGCTCTCTTCATTTCACCCTGATTATTTTTTTTCCCCTTTTGGGTCACACCTGGTGATGGTCCGGGGTTACTCTTGGTTCTGCACTCAGGAATTACTCCTGGCAGTGCTGGGGGACCATACGGGATGCCACACATTGAACCCAGGTCGGCCGTGTGTAAGGCAAGTGCCCTACCTGCTGGACTACCACTCTGGCCCCCTGATTAAATTTCTGACTCATGTTTGTCATATATGCTTAATCCACAGAGTGGTCACTAGCCATTTTTCCTACATATTTTCTATCTATAATGTTCACATTTCATATCAGAATCATTCTTTGTTGTATAGACCAAGGAAATATACTAAGCTAAGTAAATACCTGATATGGTAAATTAAAAAAAAAAAAACAGATGATACCTATTTGAAGTTTATACATCTAAATGCCAGTTCAGGGTGACTATGATATAGAAGAACTCTAGTCATTTCTCTGGTGGAATCATTTCTCTGTTTTCTACCTGTAGGATTCAATATTTACTAGCAGCCTGAATACAGCTGCCCCCAAATCCTTTTCAAAAACCCAGAACATGTATCATCAGGTTTCTTTAAACTAGAGGATGGACCGCAAAGCAAACGATTCTGTTGTTGCCTAGGGAAGGGACTCAGAGCTTTACCCTGATTGTCCCAAGGGCAGTAGGTAAAGAGACCATGCGCCTTGCCTTGAGTTCTTCCCTCTCCTAGCTGACAAAGCCTCTTCCGGGAGCGCTTCACCAAGTCCTGACCAGATCTTGGTGACCGTGTGCCAAGGGAATGAGAGTAATATTCCTTAAGAAATAAATCTTCATCCATTTCCCCAGACTACAGAGTCCTATACATTTTTAAGACTATAGTCTTTTTTTATTTCATTCTTCTCGACTTCCAGAAGACTTCCACAGTTGTAAGCTCTGCTTGAAAGTGCTCATCAGAGTTTAATTGTTCCCTAAAAGGTATATTTCAGTTTTGTTGGGCTCTGAGCAACAAAACAGTTAGCCTTAGTGTCCAGCATTTTCCCACCAGAAGACCTTAAAGGCAGGACACAGAAATGGGCCCTGCCCATAAGGTTACACCCAAAACATCTGTGCTTATCCAAGCTAAGGTGAGGCAGAATGTGCCTGGTCTTCTGATCACAGGGATATGTAAATCAATGACTGTTATCTTGCAAATGTTACCTTGCAAATGCTAAATCTGTGACTATATTTTTCCAAAGATTGTTATCTCTTACAATGGCCCAGGAGCTTGCTAATGCCCTGTGATGTGTGCTTGTACCCCCTCCATCCAAATCTTGTATAAAAGGCTTAAACTGTGTTCAGTAAAGCTAGTGCTGCTATCCAGAGCTCCCACTGCATGGGTGCCATTCTTTTCTTCCTTCCTTCTTTCTCTTTCTTTTTCCTTCCTCAGCAGTTGCAGCAGCAAGGCAGTTTCTCCCAAGTCCATCCCTCACCTTTTTCCACAGGGATGAAGTCTGCCAAGATCTAGGTCTTCCTCATTTGTGCCGGGGCTGCTGGCCAGGGCCCCTGACACAGTTTCAAGAGCTAACCAGTTCTCCTGTCACTTAATACGCTTCTCCTTTAGCTGATATTTTCATAATCGTTATTGCACAACTTTCCATAGGCTTATGGAAAAGAACACCATTCTACTGATGAAAAGTCTGCAACTCACAGAGTGGAGGTATCTTCAAGTGCACGTGGTTAAAACCCAGGCTTTCCGACTCCAAATGAATGATTTATTCTGTAGATTCAAGCGTGGAAAAATGCTACCCACGATTTCAGGCTGTTTACAGCACCCCGTATTTGTGGGAGTGTGCTGTAAATACTTACATTGCATCTCATTCATTTCTAATGACAAAGAGCAAGGGTTCTAATACTTATATCTACACATATTCAGAGTCTATCATAGAAATTAAGTAAATAGCTTGGCACAATGGCAATGGAGAAAGTTTACAAATAACATTATACCACCAAACATAGTCTTTCTGCAGGAAGCGAAAAGTCCCTTTGGTGAAAATCCTTTATGGCTTTGTTTTTTCTGCCAGCAGATGGCGCTCTGCATTAGCAAACTCCCAGCTTAAATATTTGCACTACGGAAAAAGAATGGGGAAAAAAGCAAAAATGTGGACTGGCGGATAAAGGTAAAAAGTACATCTCTGTGATAAAAATGACCACAAAATTTCTAACTATATTTTTGACCTAAGAGTTTAAACAACTTCTGTTTGGCTCCCCGCTTCCCCTTAAAATAGTGGTACTGAGTAAAATTGAATGGATATTCTCCTTGTTCTGATCCACACATACTTACTAATGCGGGGCGGGGTGAATATTGATATTAGCATGGTTCTGAACAAGTTAAACAATTGTCCTGCTATTTTTCTGTATGATGACTTATTTTCCTTCCCTGGTACATTTTCTTATTGTTCAACTTCCTCATTACTTAACAACTTTTTGCTAAAACTTCGAACCAGCACTTCTAACTCTTACTCCCTTGTATTTTTCTTGAAATAGCCTTCGGCAGGAATGGGGCAGCAAGAAGTCTATTTGTTTTTAGCTCCACGGTCCTTGCCCTTGGCTTAGGCTCAATAAATGTTTATTTTTAATGTTGAATCGTTTATTAGCAAATCTCACTGTGGTTTAGGGATAGAATTTTCTGTACAAATAGTGAGTCATCCTTTCAAAATAATATATTTATTAAGTACTTCTGAGCCCCTTGGTCACAGAGATTATGGTCTAGGAGAGGCAGTAAGAGGCAATGAAACATTTCAAATTTAGTGTGGCGATGTATAGAAGTGGGGGTGATACTATGAAAAAATAGGAAAGGCTCTTACTTCAGTACACTCTTAGGGGTTAGGAGAGACTTCTCAAAATAAACGAAGACGTACCAGAGAAAGTAGGGAGTTTTCCTTGCTCGTGGCCAACTGGGTGTGATCCTTGGCATTTCATATGACCACCCCCCCATCACCTCCAGGAAGACTTTCTGAGTGCAAACCCAGGAGTAACCCTGAGCATTGTTGGGTGTGCCCTCCACATACCAACACATACACAAAAAGAAATGAAAAACAATTTTATCTAAATAATAAGTGAAAGATTATTTTCTATTAATAATATACCAGGGAGAGTGTCTACCTTTTGAAAAATACTAGAATCAGACAATATATTACTAGCACATAAGTATTTGTGAAAAGTTAATTTTCTTTTTAAAACCGTGTGGTAGTAAAATGTCAAAAGATAAAATGGACAATTTAAGTCTTAATAGCTCTTGAGAATTTAAAAGGAAGTAAAACATTATAATAGTCTGCAGGAGAGTCATGTAATCAGTCTGTTTCAAGGTTCTTTGTGATTGAAGTGCAGAAACTAAATTGTACTCCAATGGGTGTATGAGTGCAAATGCGAAGTAATATTGGCAACAGAGAGACTGGTTACAGAGTCTTTTGCAAAATTCCAAGTGTGGCATGATGTTCTTTTTTGCTACTTGGAAGGTAGGCAAACCCATAATGGTAGTCAGCAAGACTATTTGATGATGATTCTACCCAAAATTTGCAAATAAAATATCACAACAGTGATGAATCATTGCTAGAAAAGAAAGAATGTGAAGAAACTGATCACTATCATAACTCTTACCTGAGGTACTAAAACATATTTTTGGAAAAAAAGATTAATAGCTTAGGGTAACAAGAAGTTTAAGACAGTAAAATCAGGTTAACATTGATGCTCGGTGGTAGTAGGATTGAAGAGAAGTACATAGAGTAAAAAAATAAAGAGTTTATAGAACAGAATGTAGCTGTAGCTGTTTGGATATAATAAATAGAGAAAAGAATCAATTATAAAGCTTAGAGATTAGATCTGTGAAAGTGGCTAGTGCCTTTTTCTGGTATAAAGGAGATAAGCTGGTTTGGGGAGAAAGGAACAAAATAGATGATGGATTACAATTTGTGTTTTTAATACAGAAAAATCTGTTGCATTAAAGTGGAGAGATGTTGGGACTGGAGCGATAGCCAGCAGGTAGGGCGTTTGCCTTGCACGCAGGCGGCCCATGACAGCCTGGGTTCGATCCCCGGCATCCCATATAGTCCCCCGAGCAACGCCAGGAGTGATTCCTGAGTGCAGAGCCAGGAGAAACCCCTGAGCATCGCCGGGGTGTGGCCCCCAAAAATAAAAAAAAAAATAAAAATAAATAAAAATAAAGTGGAGGGATGTAGTAATAAAGAAATCTGAAGTTTAAGAAGGGATTTGTGTTGAAGATACATGTTTGACAATTAAATCATGGTCACTGTCACTGTCACTGTCTTCCCGTTCATCATCGATTTTCTCGAGCGGGCACCAGTAACATCTCCATATGACCTGTCTCATGCAAGTAGAGCCCAAGGGCACCTGCTTGCTCCAGGAACATAAAGAGCCTCAAACCATTCCATCAGGTCATGGGAATGAGGTCTATAATTGTTACTGGTATTTGGCATATCAAATATGACACGGGTAGCTTGCCAGGCTCTGCCGTGATATCTCACAGTGGTATAATAAAATAGTAATTAAAAAAGAGTACTTGACCACATCAGATCATCCATATTACAATCAGTTCTCCTAGTTGAAAGAGACATGTCAGTGTGCCTCCAGGCAAACTGACTTGTCTCTGATTCTAAAGGTAATGCCAAAATGAATTATTCTGGTGGATTTTGGACCTTAGTGGGACCCAAAGTCTGGAATCCGCTGACTATATATATATATATATATATATATATATATATATATATATATATATATACACACACACACACACATATATATAGTATATATATGTATACACACACACACACATATATATATATACACACACATATATATATACATGGTATGAAGTATTAATGCCATTGTCTTCAGAATACATTCTGAACTGCTTTCTGATTCAGAGATGCAGCCCCTCTCCACTCTGCTAGGGAGATTCTATCTCTGGGAGTCCACTCTGGCATTGTGAATCTTGAGCCAAAGGGCCCACCTGAATATCTGCATTTCAATCCGATCATTTACCTGGCTTCCTCTCTAGAAACTTCTGGGCTGGAAGAAACGCCAGGCCAGATGACATCCATCTGATGATGTTCATGCCCAACCAGGGACGTCAGATGTCAGCGAGTGTTGGTTGCCCCAACAAAATCCCGGAGCAGGGTCAGGGGATGCCCTTCTGCCCCAGGGGATCAGCGGCTGGTGATCTGAGAAAGACGCGAGCGAGCATCCAGCAAAGTTTCAAAAGACTTTATTCACACTTGTTCTGGTATTCAATCCAGTAACAAGAAAGCCCCAGACTTTAGGTTCCCGGCTGGGCCCCGCCACATAGGTTTAGAATACTAGGCCAAGATGGCTGCTACCATCTTGGCCTAGTATTCTAAAGGTATTCTAAGGCCCAGAAGGGAAGAGAACAGAGAGGAGGAGAGAGCAAAGAGAGGAGTCAAAATGGCCTAAAAGCACTTTCTCCTTTCTCCTAGTTTAATTTATAGATAGAAGCCTGCCAAAATCATGGTAATAAAAAATAATTTACAAGGAAGATACGTAAACTCACAACAGTAGAGTATATGTGGAGAAGGATATGAAGAAGCAGAATTCTTGAAACTGAGTGGACATATTAAATGTCCTCTCTGAGACAAATACTGTGTATCCTTAGATGATCAGATAGAGTATATATACAAAGACTAAGTGATTTCATCATTTGATTATAAGGCACAATAATAAATTACCTAATCAGAATTACTTGAGGAGTATTATCTCTCTACAATGAAATAAAATTTCTTGAGGTAGATTTAGGATTTTTCCTTCAATTGAATTCATTATTTAATTATATCAAAGACCATACTTCAATACCAAGTCTGAGATACTTAGAACAGGAGACATATATCTTGATATTATAAAATAAAGAAACTGGGAGACTGGGAACTGTAAAAGGAAGAACTCTTGGAGCCACTGGATTCAAGATTGCAAGCCTTCAAGGCTGCAAGGTTTTGGAACTCCAGTACTGAAATGTAACAGAAAGCATCCAACCTCTGCTAGCAAATCTCTGGTAGAAGAAACTAACTTACAGTCGAGGGTAATCTCTATTTTGGGGGATCTAATAGGATGAAATTGGGCATTGCAAAGGGCAGGTTGATGCAAGGCTTGGTGCTGAGGCTCGGCGAGATTGGTCTGTCTCTGGCAGATACATCTCTTTGTCCAAGTTATTGCCTCCAGCTTGTTTCCAAGTATGAAATCACTCACCCACTCCGTGTCTCCTTTGAACTTCTTCCTTGTGTTCACTTTCATACTTTAAAACTTTGGTTCCCAAGTTCTTTAATTAGCTGAAATAAAGATTTCCCTAATTCTGCTTTAATTGAATAACTGATAATATACAGTGAGAGTCAATAATTTTCCATCTTGCACATTATAATAGTGCTACAATATTGCAGTATCCAAAGATACATAAAAGTAGCATAATATTACAGTATCCAAATGAACAATAAAGTAGTATTACCTGGAGATATAATGGATGATCTAGCGTGTAGTGTTATAGCATCAAGGAATAGAACACACAAGTTCTGTATTTATTTTGATCATACCATCTTGTATTTATTTACAACCCAGAGAAAACTTTCAAATAAAGCAAGGTGGATTTGAATTGAGTCAAAGTTGCAACTAATGTAATTTTTAATATTTTCAGATTTGGGTAGCTGGGGACTTTGGTTAGCCCAGGGGCAGAAAATACTATAGAGTTGAGATAAAACAAAGAAATATCTCCTTTAAATCTTGACCACACACTCTTTCTAGAGAGACTAAGGAAGTGGCACTTCTACAAGCATTTAACTTCTGTTTGAAGACAGAAACTGATTCATCACCTGGATTCAGCTACCTGATTAGATGTGTTACTTCTCCCTTTTTAGACCTGTGTGTGCATTTATAAATATATACTATGTATATACACACATATATTATGTATATATCAGATGTTAGATTTTTAAAACATATTGCTAGAATTAAAGTTGCAAAATGTGAATTTGCAAGTCACCATGATATACAAAAAAAGAGAATTGAGTAAAGACAGACCTAACAGTATACAGGTAGGAGGATTAGAGAAAGTCAAATATTACCGTATAAATAATAAAGGACTAGGTCATAGAATAACAACATTGATAATATATCAATAATAACCACAGAAATTAACATATTAGTGAATATTCAGAAAACAATATAGAGGACAAGTAAATAAAGAATACACGTAACAATAGATTTGAACACAAAAATTACAAATATTTGAAAAATGGAACACAAAAATTACAAATATTTGAAAAACTTTAAAAATTAATATGATAAATATAAAATTGAACACAGCAGACAAAAGTATTAGTGATTTGAAGATTAATGAACAGACGCCTACACCAGCCCCCTGAATCTGAAGTACACAGAAAATTTGGAACATAAAATATAAAAGGAAATGGAAGGAAACTAGACCACTAACACATGTACAAAAATGAACTCAAAATAGACTATGCCAGAATAAAATATGCAGAAGAAAATGGAAAGAAGACTCCTGTACATAACCCAGAGATGTGTGTGTATTCAACTTTAATAGCAAAGAAATAAGATATTAAATTAAACAATGGAACTATAACTATATTTTATACATGTATATATATATATAAATTTACTGTACAACTTCTGAAGAGTGAAATAAAGATATCAGCTAAATAGATAGTTCTCTGAAGAAAACTTACAGGTGGCTAGCAGGCATATGAAAAAAAAATTGATCATGCTTTTTTATCATGAAAATGCAAATCAAGATACACATGAGATGATTTTCTATCTTTAAGAATGGTCTTCCATAGGTCTAGGGTCTGTCTCTATACCAATACCACACTGTCTTAATTACAACTGCTCTGTAGTAGAGCTTGAGGTTGGGGGAAAGTGTACTGAGTATCCTGAAACACATTCTCAAATATACAACCACTTAATCTTCGATAAAGGAGCAAAAAATATTAAGTGGAGCAAAGAAAGCCTCTTCCACAAATGGTGCTGGGAAAACTGGGCAGCTATGTGTAAAAATATGAAGTTAGACCTCCTTATAACGCCAGGCACAAAAATCAGATCAAAATGGATTCTAGATCTCAACATCAGACATGAATCTATAAGGTACATCGAAGAAAACATAGGAGAAACGCTCTACGACATCGAAACGAAAAGTATCTTTAAAGACGACACACCACTGACCAAGCAGATGGAAGCAAAGATAAACAAATGGGATTATATAAAACTAAAAAGCTTCTGCACCTCAAAAGAAATGGTGACCAAGATACAAAGACAATACACAGAGTGGGAAAGGATATTCACCCAATACCCAATTGACAAGGGGTTAATATTCAGGATATATCAGGCAATGGTAGCCCTTCACAAGAAAAAACAGCCAACCCCATCAAAAAATGGGGAGAAGAAATGAACAGAAGCTTCCAAAAAGAAGAAATTCGAATGGCCAAAAGGCATATGAAAAAGTGATCTTCATCTTTATTCATCAGGGAGATGCAAATCAAAACAACAATGAGGTACCATCTCACACCACAGAGACTGACACACATCCAAAACAGCAAGAACAACTGGTGCTGGCGTGGATGTGGGGAAAAAAAGGGACTCTGATCCACTGTTGGTGGGAGTGCCGACTGGTCCAGCCCTTTTGGAAAACAATATGGGCATTCCTCCGAAAACTAGATATTGAGCTCCCATTTGATCCAGCAATAGCACTCCTGGGAATATACCTGAGAGAACGAAAAACACATAGCAGAAACACTATCTGTACTTCTTTATTCATCTTTGCGCTATTCACTATAGCTAGAATCTGGAAACAACCTAAATGCCCGAGAACAGAGGAATAGCTAAAGAAACTGGTTCATCTACACTATGGAATACTATGCGGCTGTCAGAAAAGATGAAATTATGAAATTTATCTGAAAATGGATGGACATGGAGACTATCATGCTGAGTGAAATTAGTCAGAAGGAAAAGGATAGATATAGAATGACTGCATTCATTAATAGGACATAAATAGATACCAGTGTTTTACTAAATGTGGGAAATGGTAATGGCAGATTAAAACTCACCATTGAATATATACAAAGAGATTTAAGTGATAAACTCTAAATATCTGCAGGGCTAGCCACAATGTGTAAAATAAGAGGGAGAGAGATGCAGAGACAGAGAGAGAGACAGAGAGAGAAAGAGAGGAAACTGGGGTACCTGCTATTAAGGCAGCCTGGGGGTGGGCGGGAGGTGGTGGGGTACATTGGTGGTGGAAATGGGGCACTGGTGGAGGGATGGGTGCTGGTATACTGTATTACCAAGAACCAATTATGAACATCTTTGTAATTGTATGTTTCACGTGGTATAATAAAACATTAAAAAAAAAAGAATGGTCTTAACATAAAGGAAGGCAACAAAAGTTGGGAATGATGTGCAGAGAAGGAAATCCATGTATACTGTTGGTAGTACTGCAAATTGGTGCAAACATTGTTAAAAGGAGTATATAAATTCATTTTTAAATAAAAACAGTACCTCTTATAAAATCTAGTTATCTAGGTAGTTATTTGAAAACATAGATACTAATTGGAAGATATGCATACATCTCTGTCTTTATTGTAGTAGCCAAGAGCTAGACATTATCTAAGTGCCCATCAACAGATGAGCCCATAAAGGCTCAATATATATATTTTAATATATATATGCATATATATGCATATATATACACATATATGTACACAGTTTCATACTGTAGGAAATGTGCAATCCTGCCATATTCAGCAACAGGGACATATCTTGTTGAATGCAATAACAGAAAGTCACACACCATATAACTTAGCTCATGAGGTATATAAAGAAGTAAATCAAAATATGAATTAAAAAATACCACTGGGATATAAAATTAGTCATTGGATAACAGAGGCAAGAGAGAAATGACACTGGTAATGTGGGTGAAGCTGACCATTTCATGAGGAACAGAATCGTTGTTTCGGTGAACTTAATCTTTGCACCTGTTGATTTTTAATGATGAATAACTGAAATTGATTTATAGTACAATATAATATCAGCAAAACATAGAACGCATTGACGAAATCTTAATCAAACAAATGTATAAATGAGATTCCATATAGACAGGAAGGAGAATTTGAAAAGAATGAAATATCTAAATAATAGATAACTGTTTTCAGATGTAATAACAAGCAGTTTTCTTCAAATCCAGGACAACTAAAAACAGCATTCTTTGAGTCCAAGGACAATGAATATAATATAGCAGAAAAAAGCTGTGCAGAAATACTTCACAGGGAATCTGATGAAAAAATACATAAAAAACCCACTAAAGCAATTAGTGATAAAAAAACCCATATCTGCATAGCAGAACAAAATAAAAGATAAAAGAAACATAGCAAATGTTAAGACAATCAACATACCTTTAAATACTAGAAAGAAGAAACAAACTAGAACTTTATGTACAGCAAAACATTTTTCAAAATTGAAAGTTAAGATAAAGACATTTTGGATAAAGCCTCATATAAGGATTTTCAAAAAAGATCTACAATATAAAGTAATCCTTTCCAAATGAAAACCCAGAACTGTATAAAATTATCAGTAAGGATACACATTTCTATTTGATGCAATATATTTGTATTTCCTCTCTCTATTTCTTCTCTCTGGAAACAAAATTATGAACATTTGTATTTTGCTGTTGTTCATGAAAGTAATTCACTTGAGTTTACTTACTTAGGTAAATTTGAGACAGTGACCCTGCTGTTGTTATTTTATGGATCACATTTGAACATGCTCCTGGCTGAGCACTCGGAGATCACTCTTGGTGGAGCTTGAAGAACCACAGCGGATATTAAGGATTAAATCCAGGTCTGCAGCACGTAAGGCAAGCACCCTAACTACAGTACTTTAGAGCCTGCTAATGTTTTTTTCTATATTCAACCTATTACTTTATTGTCAAATAATATGCTATTTCACAAAAATATTTTAATAAAATTGCATTAACTCCTCACATTGTGTGCTCTTATTGCCATTTATACTACTTCTACCTAAGTAAGTGTGAGGTGTGATATTCCAAGCATGGTTCATTTGATTCCTCTTTGGGAGACATGAATAGTGTTCTCATACTGCTTTCGTAGGGTCAAGGTTTCTGAGGCATATGAATTGCAGAGGGAATGGTGGAGTTGAAGAGATATGGCCTGAGCTGGAGGTTCTTTGTCCTTGTAGCTATTTCTTCTATGCTCTAGAAGGTGTTCCATGCCACTCTCTTCCTCCTGCATAGCTCAGGTTTTAGGTCATTCATCACATTGAGTTCTGACCTAAGTACACACAATTGCTGCATTCAGAGATGTTTGTTCTGTTGAGAGTGAATGGATCATCTGGAACTAGTTCTTTTTCATGAACATTGTTTTGTTGAGATTCAGCTGTAGACCTATCTTTTCACATTCATGGTCAAAGTCAGCCATCATTTGTGCTGTTTGGCTAATGTTTGGTGTTATTAGAACGATGTCATCAGCGAAGCGGAGGTGGTGTTGCTGACCGTCTATCCTCACTCCCATTCCTTCCCATTCTAACTGTTGCATGACGTTCTCAAGGGTGGTGCTGAAGAGTTTGGTGAAATGGTTTCACCCTGCTGAAACCCTCTTTTGACATCAATGATCACTTCCTTGTAGAATGGTGAGATCATTGTAGTGAATCCGTAATACAGCTCATGAAGCATATTGATGTATTATTGGGTTTGAATGCCCTGTTTGGCTAGGGCTTCGATGACCACTTCAGTCTCAAACGAATCAAAGGCTTTCTTTAAATCATTGAATATTAGACAGAGCGGCATCTTGAACTCCCTACAGACCTCAGTGAGCTTGGTTACTGAGTGGATATGGTCGATTGTGCTGAATCCTTTTCAGAAGCCAGACGCTCACATGGTTGTCCTTCATCTAATGTTCTGCAAATCCTGTTTGGATTACTTAAGTGAACATTTTGTAGATGATAGACAACAGGCAAATTGGGCAATAGTTGCCAATGTCATGGATGTCTCCCTTCTTGAACAGTAGAACTGTCCTGCTGGTTTTCCATTGGGATGGAACCTTGCATTCAGACAGGTAGTGTGTGAAGAGTTGAGTCAGTGTAGTGATGAGTACTGATGGCAAATTCTTCATTGTCTGGTTCTGGTGCTGTTCACTTCTTTACTGACAAATGGCAAGTCAGATTTCAGAAGGGAGCATGTTGGGAATGACATATCCATCCTGTGGAATTTGGTATGCGGGCAGGTGGATGTTGCTATCAAAGAGATCCGAGTAGAAGTAAATTTGTAATACTTTAGTCAATCCTGGTGGCACTCAGAGATTACTCCTGGCTCTGTACTCTGGGATCTTTGGTAGTACACAGTTGGCCATATGGTGTATAAGGGATTGGACACAGATTGAACCCGATTGACCGTGTGTCTGACTTTGGAATTTCTGGTCCCTCTTATTATTTTTAATAACTCTTTAATAAGTTATTTTTAGGTTTTGCTTTATGATTATAGTTAACATCTTGATTTCTTTTATTTACAGATATTACACTGCTTTTGCATGAAATTCAAATACCATGGAAGAATGTTTCCATTTTTGTGTCTTTATCACATAATGTTTACTATCATATGACAAGTCAACAACTTATTGTTTTAATAGTTGCCATTCCTGATTAGCCAGTTATTTGAAAGCAACTAAAAAATAAAAGGAAAGCATGTATATTACATCCTTCATTTATTTCCAGCACTTTAAGTTCTCTATGACTACCCCTTTTTCTGTCTAGCTACTTTTCCTAGAAGGAGTTCCATAAAAGCATGTGAGGTCTCCTGGAAATAGTTTTATCAATATGGATTTAACAGAATTATGCTGTTTCCTGTTTTAGAGTTTATTTCCAAGATATTGAATTATTGGAAGAATTTTCTCTTTTGATTAATGTTAAATGGACTTTTCGTTGTTTTCCACCTTTCTATTTATTTATTTATTTATTTATTTATTTATTTATTTATTTATTTATTTTTGCTTTTTGGCTCAGGGGTTACTCCTGGCTCTTCACTCAGGAATTACTCCTGGCAGTGTTCAGGCAACCATATGGGATGCTGGGGATTAAACCCGGGTCGACCGCATGCAAGGCAGAGGCCCTACCCGCTGTGCTATCACCCTGACCCCAGTCTTCCATTTTGCATAGCTTCTTGTATGTCTTCTATAATTCTTTGTTTTAATATGTATTTTAATTTTCTGTAGTTTCTATTTTTTTCCTCTATCACTTTCAGAATTTTTATATGTATTTATGAATTTTATGGAGTATGTATTTGTGTGGAAGGGGTATTTTTCCCTTTTTTACATTACCTCTACATTGTTCTTTGGGAAGTGGTTGGTATCTACCAAGAGTATCAAATTTTTATATTATAATTTAAAACATTTACATTAACATTGGATCTCATACAGATGTTATGTCATTTGATATTTTTCAGTAGTTCTTGGATACACTATAATGTTTTATACTTTAAAAATATCTTGATAGCTCTTCAGTTTAGATATTTTCTATTAGAATCGTCAAATGCACTGATTCTTCCTTGATTATATCTGTTGATCAGTAAGATAATTCATGATTTCTATTACTATGCAGATGCCCTTGGGCTACACTTGCTTGAGACAGCACACACGGAGATGTTACTGGTGCCCTCTCAAGCAAATCAATGAACAACGGGGAGACAAGTGATACAAGTGATACAGTGACACAAGTAACTATGCTTTTATTTTTTTACTTTTAAGCTTTAGTCTTTTATTTTTATTGAAGTAACTCATTGGATAAAACATAGTATAAACTTTCTATGCCAGTCTACTTTAAGTAATTATCACTATATTTCCATAGTGATTTTAATTTCTGTGGAGGTGTTTGAATTTATGCAATGACAGAATTGGACCTAGGCCTTGTACAAAAGATATCAGCTTACCTTGAATCATATCCCTGTGTGATAAGTTTTTATGCCTGGATATAGATAGACAAGGTTTTTAAATTTTTATTTAATTTGAAATAACATTGTTTTTTTTCCTTTTTGGGTCAACCCAGCTATGCTCAGGGGTAACTCCTGGCTCTGCACTCAGAAATTACTCTTGGCGCTGCTCAGGAACCATATGGGATACCAGGGATTGAACCCAGGTTAGCCGACTGCAAGGCAAACACCCTACCGCTGGACTATCACTCCGGCTCCTGAACCAGCTTTTACTGTTAACTTTTATTGTTACCATGGTTTGAAATATTGTTAATTGTACTTTTCATGCATACATCTTTCTGTTACTACAATACTCACCACAGGGCATCTCCAGCAGTATCCCAAGGGCCACTTCTAGCTCCTCCTTTGCCATTGTCTTGGCACTTATTTGTTCTGTTACCTTTGATCAGCCTCTTCTTACTTCCCACCTGAATTTCTCTTTCCTATACTCTTCATCTCAATAATCAAGGCCTAAGGGTTTGCCTACTTTTATACCTTTAATGGTCTTATATGCTATCCAATGTTACTGGCCCACTTGAGCAAATTGATGAAAAATGGGATGTCAAGTGATGAAGTGATGCTATCCTATAAAAAGTTAGATTGCCAAGTATGTGTTCTTATTCTGACTCTCTCCACTTAACATAATACTCTCTTTTTTCCATCTTAGTTGATTATGCAACAAGAGTTTTTTGACCCTAAATTCTAGATTAATTTCCCACATTAACCATTCCCTAGTTGTGAACTCTTGGTCAACTTATGTAGTTGCTCTCTTGTGTATGACACAAGAGAGGAAGATAAAGCCTTTAATCATTTCATTTTTATGAGATAAAATTTATTAATACATGGAAAGTTTATGGACCAGTGGCTCATTAATAGTAAAATAGTAAAGTATTTAATAAAGGATTGCTGTGATTTAAATATGTTTTAACTCACTTGGGACCAATGTTAATGATAGACATTTTATGTAATCCATAAAGTAAGAGAGTCTTTATTCTCTCCCTCTAGTTTTACCCTTATGTTCTCTCTTTTCTTTTTCCTTTTGTTCTTTCTTGCAATCTGTTTCTTTTTATTTTCCTCACCTCTGCATATTACCTTCTTCTAGGTAGATGTTTTAGAAAACCTGTAATTGCTTTACAAATACCTAGGGCCAACCTGACTTGCTCAAACAGGACAGGAACTAAAGTGTTTTCTGTAATTCTCTGGTGTCCATGCTATGCTTAGTGGAAGCTCTATCCAATAGTGGAGAGTGCCAGACATACATTTCATTAATCCTGCCATCAGTAGGTCTGACTTCACTGCAACAGATACAATACCTGTTTCTCTAACTCTGCCAACATTTTCTTGACACCATGTGTGACCTCCTGTGATTTCTGAATAAAATCTGGAAAGCTCAACCCGATGATGAAGGAAAATAGCCCAGCAGGTCACAAACTGCTGAGTGCAGCCATGCTGAAATGAACAGTACATTCCAAAACAGTCATTGCCACTCCATAAAAAATACTGGAAAAGAAGAAAACAAAACAAAGAATTTAGACTCACTTAGAAGAGTGAATAATCCTCTAGCTCGTCAGACTTCCATGTCTATTTTCCCCACTTGAAAACCAGGGTGACATTTACCCTAAACTTCCAGATCACTGTACTCCACTGGACTCTAATACCATGTTTAGGGTGTCATTCTCCTGTCCAAATTACATTTTATCCTCACAAGTCTTCAAAATATTTGAAGTTTCTGCCAAAAATGGCAAAAGAGAAACAGCTTTTCACATGCTGCTACTGTAGATACCAAACTTAATTATAAATTAAGTTTAGATAATGTTCAAATTTAATGTGAAATTAAGTAAAACATAAAAATGTTGCTACCTGATAGAATAAATATGCAAGAAAATGTAGCATTTACTTCTAGGGTGTATAAATTTCCTCATACATTGTGGGAAAACTATTAAATTAATTTTTCTATTCTATAATAATAACTAGTTTAAGGTGAGCTTTATATTTAGTTCTTGGGTTTTTGTTAATAACACTAAAATAATGCATCTTTCTTGGAGTCTACCCTAGCATAAAATATGACCTGGATGGAGCATAAAATATTAATAGAAAGTGATTCTGCCCCTTAAGGTATTGCAGGTGTGGCTGTAGTGCCTGGCTGCATTGACAAGTGGCAGACAGGAGACAGGCTTGTCTACACCCCAGGGCTCTGCTCCGTGGGCTCTGGTTGGTTGATGGTTGACATAGAAAAATACTGTGCCCCCTGGTATGAACCCAGAACCTTGGCAGAGCCTGGCAAGCTACCCGTGGTGTATTCGTTATGCCAAAAACAGTAACAATAATGATCTCATTCCCAATAAATGTAGGCATTACTGGTGCCCACTTGAGCAAATCGATGCTCAACGGGAAGAGACAAGTGACAAGTGATAACATAAACTAAAGCTCTTCAGGGCCGGAGTGATAGCCCAGCGGGTAGGGCGTTTGCCTTGCATGCGGCCGGCTCATTCTGGCCGGGTTCGATCCCCGGCATCCCATATGGTCCCCTGAGCACCACCAGGAGTAATTCCTGAGTGCAGAGCCAGGAGTAACCCCTGAGCATCTCCGGGTGTGACCCAAAAAGCAAAAAAAAAAAAAAAAACCCAAAAACTAAAGCACTTCGAATAGTTCCCATATACATGACATATTTTTCAAACATCATCGTTACTCAGGGGCTATGTTATTCTTCTCTGTGTTGTTCTGATATTAGTATCTGTGCTACTGAGCACCACAGTTATTCAAAAATATCATAATTCTATGATCTTGATAAGATCTGGGCCAAACAAATGCATTGTTCTTATTGGAAGACTGCCCATCCCTAAAGAATTGACAGACATTAAACAAACTAATCATCATTATGCATTTTTTGCAATATTTTAATCTCCAAATTTAAATACTTAGGGCTATATGGGAGAAAGATTTAGCTTTGAATGTGGCCAACCTGAAACCTGACTTGATACCCCATATTCCTTAAGGTCATGTTGGCTTCATCAGGAGTGACCTCTCAGTACAAGGTCGGGAGTAAGCCCTGAGCACAGCTCAGTTTGAGTCTAAAAACTAGTTACAAGGAAGTTTCTTTATTTGATATTTAGAAGAAAAGTTTGTTTATTGTGATTTCTCATCTCCACTGTAACACTTTCTTTTAAGACAGAGACTTCTCCTTAAATCCTAATCCGAGTAGTTTGAATCATTTGTGAGGCAGGCAGGTTACACCCAGTAGCGCTCAGGGGTTACTCCTGTGTTATTCTAGAGTTCTGTGTCTGTTCTAGGGTTCTATCTGTTCTCTGGGGTTACTCCTATGTCTGTTCTAGGGTTTCATGCCTGATGGTTCAATGATATGGTGCTTTGGAATGAAGTGAAGTTGACTGTTGAATTCAGGCATCCAGAATGCCATGCATGCACTAAGCCCACTGAGGGTATTTCTGACCTTAAAAGCACTTCCTCGTTTTCCAACTTCTGTTGGTGGGATAGATCCGTTCTAAGAGATAACTTAGACTTTATGTGATGGATATATTCATGTGCCTAAGTGGAAAGTAATGGACCAGAACTAGAAAATATGACCCATGTCCAGGTTGCTCTGATCTTTCATTTACAGTCTGCTAAGCTACTTGAAAAATTGAGTTCACCTTTTTACTCATTCAAAGCTGAGGTCAGTTAGATATTAAATGGTTGGAAACCCTCACCCTCTCTTTTTTTTCTTTTTGGCTCATACCTGGAGATGCTCAGGGGTTATTCCAGGATCTTTGTTCAGGAATTACTCCTGGCAGTGCTGGGGGACCATATGGGATGCTGGGATCAAACCTTGCTGTTAAGAACCTTGCACGTTTGCCCTGTGCAAGGCAAATGTCCTACCCAATGTGCTATCGCTCCAGTCACCCTCTCATCTTTTGACCTAAGTTAAAGGTACTATTACTTATTGATGCAACATGATAGTGACTGAATAGATACATAAATATGAATGAGAGCAAAAATTGGTATGCTTTTGTACACAAGGCCAAAGCTGGCAGAAAGAGATGATCTGCTGAAGGAAACAAGTCAAACTTCATATGTTAGCATTATATAAGTTTAAAGGCATGCAAAATAAGTAAGAAAAATTGTTATGGGCTGGAGCTATGGTACAGCAGGTAAGGGGTTTGCCTTTCAAGTGGCTTATGAAGATTCAATTCCAACACCCCAGTTGGTCATATGAGTCCTCCAGGAGTGAACTCTGAGTACAGATTTAAGAGTTAGCCCTAAACACTGCTGGGTGTGATTCCCCCAAAAACAACAACAAAAAAAATAAACATCAAGATAAGATTTAAAACAATGGGTATATATTAAGAGATAATTTATCAATATACTCTCTGTGAATGCCGCCAGGGTCCCTGACAGTGCCGGGAAGTGAGTTCCCTTTTACCTCCGGCCGGGGGGAATGAATGAAGACTCAGGAATTCAATGCAGTTTTAAAGGCTTTACTTATCACAGGTTCAGGCATACGAGTCAGCAATAGGAGAAACCCTATGCTTAAGATTTCCAGCTAGAACCCCAGACACGTGTAGGCCAAGATGGCGGCCACCACGATTAAGGCCCTGTAAAAAGGAGACGAGAATATAGAGCCCACATGGCAGAGCCTGGCAAGCTGTCTGATGTGTGTTCGATATGCCAAATCCAGTAACAGAAACGTTTATTTTCCTGACCACGAAAGAGCCCTTAATACGGCAGCAGTAAGAAAGGCGAACAAGCAGTGCCTGAAAAAAATTTCACGGCCATCTTAGGCTGCCAAAGCGAAGAAGGACTAAAATGACTGTCTGTACTTTCAATGCACAACGCTGGCATCGGAAGCATATATTGAGGATCTGATGGTGCAAGCACAAAAGATCAAGTATGACATCATTGGTCTGACTGAGATGAGGAGGCATCAGTCACATCACACTGTATTTGACACTGGAGAAGAACTGTTCCTTGGAACATGCGATGAAAGAGGCGTCGGTGGCGTTGGTGTCCTTGTCAACATGAACATGGCCGTCAACATTGATTCATTTGAATGCCTAACAAACCGAATAGGACGATTACACTTGAAGAGATGTGGCCACTGCCAGCAAATTCTATCTTCATTGTCTACGCACCAACATCCACATACAAAGAAGATGAAATTGAGAAATTCTACATGGGATTGGAGGAGTTTTATAAAAGAGATCACACCTTCTACAAGATCAGAGTTGGTGATTTTAATGCCAAGATAGGACCGAGAAGATCGGCTGAAAACTCCACATTGGGACCCATGGCCTAGAATGGAACAAACAGGTTGAAAGACTATCTGAGTTCATCATGTCCACCAAGACCATTCATGGGAACTCAGTGTTCCAGAAGGCTGAAGAGAAACACTGGACATGGGAATCTCCTGGCGGACAGTTCCACAATGAAATTGACCACATTATCTTCAATCGACGGTTTTGTCTGACTGATGTTGCTGTCGTCCCCAAATTCCAAACAGGAATGGACCAACATCTCCCTTGGTGCAAAATTCTACTTCCCCGCAATGGGGGAGAAAAGACTGCAAAGTTTAAGAAGAGAACTCCCAGAACGACCACCAACTGGGAACTCTTTGGCACCATTGCAGCAACATGGGAAGATACCATCATTGGCGACATCGATGAAGAATACAACCGACTGGTTCAGCACCTCCATGATTGTGCTAAAAATGCTGAGAGAGAGAAAGACAGAAAAGGATGCTTGTCTTCAGAAACTCTTGAGCTCATTCACTAACGTGGCAAGGCACGAGCCTCAGGAGACCAAATGCTAACGTCCAAGCTTGCTAAACGGTGCAGAGAAGTCATGAAAGAAAACCTCAAAGACAGAAGAGCAGAAATACTGGAAGATGCAGCAGACACCGGGAAAAGCATTTGCATCGCCCGCCTGTCCTTCGCCAATTATAAGACCAAGATGACTGCCCTCCGAAGCCCTGATGGATCTATCACACCTTCCAGAAAGGCAATGGAGAAGATTATCCATGACTTCTACTCAAATCTCTTTGATAGCCACATCCACCTGCCCACATACAAAATTCCACAGGATGGATATGCCATTCCCAACGTTCTCCCTTCTGAAATCTGACATGCCATCTCGTTGGAAAAGAAGGGAACAGCACCAGGCCCAGACAATGTCAGACCCAAACACCAGAAGAATCTGCCGTCGGTGTTCATCAATACACTAGCTCAGCTCTTCACACACTACCTGTCCGAATGCAAGGTTCCCTCCCAATGGAAAACCAGCATGACAGTTCTACTGTTCAAGAAGGAGACATTCATGACATTGGCAATTATCGCCCCATCTGTCTGTTGTTCATCATCTACAAGCTATTTACGAGAGTCATCCTGAACAGAATTAGCAGAAAACTAGATAAAGAACAACCATGCGAACAAGCTGGCTACTGGGAAGAATTCAGCACAATCGACCATATCCATACAGTAACCAAGCTCATTGAGGTTTGTAGGGAGTACAAGATGCCACTCTGTCTCATGTTCATTGATTTAAAGCAAGCCTTTGATTCTGTGGAGACTGAAGCAGTCATCGAAGCCCTAGTCAAACAGGGTGTTCAAACCCAATAATCAACATCCTTCGTGAGCTGTATTACGGATTCACCACCAGGATCTCACCATTCTACAAAGAAGTGATCATTAATGTGAAAAGAGGGGTTCGACAGGGTGATACCATTTCACCAAAACTCTTCAGTGCCACCCTCGAGAACATCATGCAACAATTAGAATGGGAAGGAATGGGAGTGTAGGTAGATGATCGACAACTACACCACCTCCGCTTCGCTGATGACATCGTTCTAATAACACCAAACATTAGCCAAGCGGCACAAATGCTGGCTGACTTTGACCGAGAATGTGGAAAGATAGGTCTACAGCTGAATCTAAAGAAAACCATGTTTATGAAAAATGAACTAGTTCCAGAGGCTCCATTTACTCTCAATGGAACAAACATCTCTGACTGTAGCAGTTATGTGTACATAGGTCGAGAAGTCAACATGATGAATGACCTAAAACCTGAGCTTCGCAGGAGGAAGAGAGCGGCATGGAATGCCTTCAAAGGCATCGAAGAAATAGCTAAAAGGACAAAGAACCTCCGGCTACGGGCACATCTCTTTGACTCCACCGTTCTCCCTGCATTAACATACGCCTCAGAGACCTGGGCCCTACAAAAGCAGGATGAGAATGCTATTCGGGTCTCCCAGAGAGGAATCAAAAGAGCTATGCTTGGAATATCATGCCTCACTCAAGTGAGAGAAGGAATCTGGAGTTCTGACCTCCATCGCTATCCCAGAATCAGGGATGCTGTCTTGTTTGCCAAGGCATCGAAAATCAGATGGGCTGGACATGTAATGCGATTTGGAGACAACCGCTGGACTAGAGCATTACTGACTGGATCCCATGGGATGTCAAAAGATCATGTGGCCGCCCACCTACAAGATGGTCAGACTTCCTTGTAAAGACCCTGAAGGAACAGTTTGAGGCTCTTCATATTCCTGAATCAACCAGATGTCATTGGGCTACATTGGCACGTGATAGGGTTCAATGGAAATGTTACTGGCACCCGCTCAAGCAAAACGATGAATAACGGATTCAATTGATCAAGTGATCAAGTGAAAATAGGAGACAAAGACAAGACTCCCAAGAAAGGTGCAAGCTCACA
This sequence comes from Cryptotis parvus, assembly GCA_021461705.1. NCBI lineage: Eukaryota > Metazoa > Chordata > Mammalia > Eulipotyphla > Soricidae > Cryptotis > Cryptotis parvus. The sequence goes on from JAJIBD010008753.1 coordinate 46,831, forward strand.
AAGAGAGAGCCCAGAGAGAGAGAGAGAGAGAGAGAGAGAGAGAGAGCGAAAGAGAGAGAGAGAGGAAGCAGGCTGGTTTTATACCCAAGCAACTCAGACCTCCCACTATTATGGGAAGCAGGAAGGGTTAAATGCCCTTAGGTAATTTCTCCCAGCACCTCACCTAGGCTCTATTATCTGCTAATGTTTTGAGCCAAGATCTGCCTGGAAATGCCTTTATGGGTAGAGAAGGGAGTTTCCGAGATGGCATATCTCTGTTTCAAAGACTAATACTAATGCCAGTTAAATATTCCTCCAAGCCTTCACAAGTCTCCTCTACTTCACGGTAGTTTTGTATTTTAGTTGCCTGTGAGTTATCAGGGAGCCATGCTTGCTTGCTTGGAGGCAAAGAGCATTTCTCTCTGGTCTAATTACTTAGAGATCCAACGTGGCCAGGCAAATATGCTGGTAAGATCAAGCTAGTCCCACGATGATAGTGGTAGCATGAGAGAATATTTACTACCAGCTAGTACAGAATACATGGCCAGATAAACTGTCATATTTAGACTTTTATCTACGATGTGATTTGCAGGAGGCAATCCAGAGCAGATGCAGAGGCTCTTAGAGGGTCCTGCAACACTCTCTATGCATTTAATGCCTTGCCTCTTCTCTAAAATATATTAAGGATATTCCACCTAAATATAGTAAAATTGATTCTAAAAATGTTGAATCAAAGAAGATCAGAAAGTTAATATGGATAATTTATATAAAGTTGTCAGTTTGGAAGAACCATAATCACTAGACCAAGACACTGTCATAAGAGATATCACAAAAGAGAGTCCGTGTTTATTCTTTACCAAAGGGAATAGCAAATACTTTTGGCTGACGAACTTGCATGTTTTAGAAGTTTAGTAATGACTCTTCTCTTCTCTCTCACACTCCTAAAGATAATTATGTATAATTTTATTGTCCAAAAGAAAACCCTTAAAGCTGTCATGTTTTCTGAAGGATGTGTCTAAACCCGTGAAAGTTTTCTAGACAAAAACATTTTAAATTATATTGATGTTTCATTTTCCAACTTCATTTACAAGTAATTTATATCAGACACCTAAATATTCTCTCCACATTATTTCATTCTTACTTTGTCAGCTCTTAATGCTATTCTATTTGTCAGACATCTAACAATTCTTCATGAATGTGATCAAATGTCACTTTATAGGTCCTTAAACATGATCACTTCTAATAATCAAAAGGTAAAAATACCTTTTATTTTTACCTTCTAAAAGGTAAAAATAATCACCTTTCTCAGGTTAGAAGTATTTTTTCTTTTAATTCTAAATATTCATAACTCTAGAATATGACCACAATATACTTAATGTGAGGGTACAATTTTCAAATGTGCATAATAATGTATGTGCTTATCTTCAATTAACATTGATTTTATTTTTGCTTATTCTTTGGGTCACATCTGGCAATGCTCAGGAGTTACTCCTGGCTCTGCACTTAAGAGTCACTCCTGGCAGTGCTCAGGGGACTATATGGTGAGGATCGAACCCGGGTCGCCTTTGTGCAAGGCAAATGCCCTACCCGCAGTGCTGTCGCTCCAGCTCCTAACATTGATTTTTTTCTCTTAGTACATTGCCTAGTGATTGGTACCAAAATTTTTTAATGATTATATGTGATAAAAATCAAAATTGACAACATAATAGCTAATTGACCACTTAAGAAATGATTTGTCTTTCTTTTATGTGCCATATGCATTTAATAATATTTTGATGATTAATCACATACATAATAAGAGAAGACTTTAAGACTATGATATATTTCAATGAAAATTAAGAGAAAGGAAATTCCAAGGAAAACAAAGATCTCAGCAGAAGACTAGGTTCTGACCTTCTGCATAAATTTAGTTATATAAGTGGGGAAGAAAAATCCACGATATATTTTCTTAAGTATGATATAGTTTCTTTGTTTGATAAAGAAATTCAGACTAAACTAATTTTGTATGCACAAAGCAGATAAAGAAATCTGAATTGAGGTGAGGCATTTATGCCAATATTCAGTCAATCATAGCAAAAGGTGTTTTCAGTTCTAGAGCTTTGTCTTGCAGTGCCGTTTAAGTCCAATAATGGTTGGAAGCTCACTGGTGCCAAGTATTGTGTAGGCAGGCCATATACCGCAGAAGGTTGGGTTATCTGTGCAAGCCATATACAGCAAAGGGTTGGGTTATCTGTGCAGGCCGTATACCCCAGAGAGTTGGGCTATCTCTGCAGGCCATATACCCCAGATAATTTGCTATCTCCAGTAGCAGACAAAATCAATGTATACTTTTTAATCCTAAAAAATCGTTCTGTAGTTTGTTTATGCTAATTATTGTTATGCTTTCTTATATGTGTTATAAAATTTTCCAGATATTAAACATTTTATGAAGAGTATATTAATTTAAATTTAGTCTACATCTTAGGTTATATGTCTTTTTCTTTCTTTTAGGGGATAAGCTGTGAACACAATTTTAGTACCTTTCTATATACTTCAGTTGAATGTGACTCAAAACTCAGTAGAAAAATAGCACTTGATTTGGCTTTTTGGGCAATTGGAATATGATTTCAAGAGCGAATTTCAGCACCTTGGTCAGAGAAAGGGAATTAAGAAGGGTTTAATATATTTTGTGCAATTTATGCATTTATAAAATTTTAGTTCAACAGATAAAATACTGTTTCTAACCAACAAATACAGTATTAAAGTAATTGACAAAAATATTTGGTAACTTTATCATTCTTTAAGTATCTCTTAAAGTCTTTAGTCAGCTATACTATTACTATAAAAAAAATTGGTGTGTGTGTGTGTGTGTGTGTGTATGTGTGTGTACACACGAGTGTGTGTGTGGAGTAGGGGTTCAAATCGTGTGGCTTAAGTTTTTTCTCTGGGTTCAGGTATCATTCCTGGTAGAGCTTAGGGAAACGTAGAAGATGCCAGGGATAAAAAGTCAGATCAGCTGCCTGGAAGTCAGCCAGCTTACAGACTGTACCCTCCAGTCTGAATACACTTTTAAGAGTATATTCTTTTCAATAAAGAATATACTTAAAATTATATTCTTTATAAAAGTATATAAAAGAGTAATATACTTTTAAGAGGATGACTTGTTTTTCTCCTTTGATTGTGGGCAGGGGTCATATCAAATTTTCCTGTGCTTAGACATTACTCCTGGCTGTGTCCTCAGTGATATCCCCTACTGGGTCTCAGGGTCCATATATTGTGCACGGATAGAACCTGCACTGACTGCTCTATGCAAGGAATAGCTCTCCCCTATGTCATCTCTCTGGCCAAATCATTTCTTTCCTTAGCCTTCTTTAGGACATTTTTAAGAGTTCAGTGCTAAATAAAATGTTGCACAATACCCCAAGGGTGAAGATATTTATATATTTTGGTACATGATATATATTATTAATGAATTCACAAATTTAAAAAACAGTTATAAAGATCAAATAAGCAGTGCTTTGCTTTTTAAAAAGTAAGTATAGGCTTCACAGACAAACAGAATCTTCAGAAACAAAATAATTGTGCAACCATTATTTATACACTTATTTGAACAAATTGAAAATAATTAGCAGAACACTAGATGAAGGACAACCATGCGAGCAAGCAGGCTTCCGGAAAGGATTCAGCACAATCGACCATATCCACACAGTCACCAAGCTCATTGAGGTTTGTAGGGAGTACAAGATGCTGCTCTGTCTCACGTTCATTGATTTACAGAAAGCCTTTGATTCTGTGGAGACTGAAGCAGTCATCAAAGCCCTACTCAAACAGGGTGTTCAAACCCAATACATCAAGATCCTTTGTGAGCTGTATTATGGATTCACCACCAGGATCTCACCATTCTACAAAGAAGTGATAATTAATGTGAAAAGAGGGGTTCGACAAGGTGATACCATTTCACCAAAACTCTTCAGCGCCACCCTCGAGAACATCATGCAACAATTAGAATGGGAAGGAATGGGAGTGAAGATAGATGGTCGGCAACTACACCACCTCTGCTTCACTGATGACATCGTTCTAATAACACCAAACATTAGCCAAGTGGCACAAATGCTGGCTGACTTTGGCTGAGAATGTGGAAAGATAGGTCTATAGCTGAATCTGAAGAAAACCATGTTCATGAAAAAATGAACTAGTTCCAGAGGCCCCATTCACTCTCAATGGAACAAACATCTCTGAATGCAACAGTTATGTGTACCTAGGTCGAGAAATCAACATGATGAACGACCTAAAACCTGAGCTGCACAGGAGGAAGAGTACAGCATGGAATGCCTTCAAAGGCATCAAAGAAATAGCTAAAAGGACAAAGAACCTTCGGCTCTGGGCACATCTCTTTGACTCCACCGTTCTCCCTGCATTAACATAGGTCTCAAAGACCTGGGACCTATGAAAGCAGGATGAGAATGCTATTCGGGTCTCCCAGAGAGGAATCAAAAGAGCTATGCTTGGAATATCATGCCTCACTCAAGTGAGAGAAGGAATCGGAGTTCTGACCTCCGTGGCTATTCCATAACCAGGGATGCTGTCTCGTTTGCCAAGGCATCGAAAATCAGATGGGCTGGACATGTAATGCGATTTGGAGACAACCGCTGGACTAGAGCATTACTGACTGGATCCCATGGGATGTCAAAAGATCATGTGGCCGCCCACCTACAAGATGGTCAGCCTTCCTTGTCAAGACCCTGAAGGAACGATTTGAGGCTCTTCATATTCCTGAATCAGCCAGATGCCATTGGGCTACATTGGCACGTGATAGGGTCCAATGGAAATGTTACTGGCTCCTGCTCGAGCAAATCGATGAATAATGGGATTCAAGTGATTCAAGTGAATAAATATAAACTCTTACTGCTAATTCAGTTACTTAAGACATGTAGTAATTTTTTAAAATAAGTAGTTGTTAAACACACTATTATTTATGTTAATGGAAGTTATTCCTGTCTCTGCACTCAGAAATTACTCCTATGCTGCTTGAGGGACCTGATGGAAGCTCTGGGAATTGAACCGGTGTTGGCTGCAGTCAAGACAAGTGCCCTCTGGTGGAGGGATGTGTGCTGGAACACTGACTGAAACCGAACATGAACATCTTTGTAATTGTATATCTCACGGTGGTATAATCAAATATTAAAAAAGACAGGTGCCCTAACTGCCATTATTATCTCCCCGCCTTAATTTATGTTATGCTTACTTGAATTTAGGCAATGTGAAGTTTGCTTGACTAGTCTTTATAGAATTGAAAATTAAATGTATTGTTAAAATAATGTCAGTTAGAATAGACTTCAAAATCCATTTACAAGATTATAGAATCTTTCATACTTAACGTAAATGATTTATTTCATAGACTAAATTAGTTCATCAACATAGTCATCCTATCCTAAGTTTTTCACTGGCTGGAGAGCTTGTCTTCAGATCTTTTCGACTTACTAATAAAGATTTCTATTTAAAAAAATCCTAAAACGATTTTAAAAATCCCTTCCTATTATTGTTTAATTGAGAGACAGAAGATGTCAATATCCTTTGGGTCATTGGGAGGTTTGCAATGTCAGAGTGTGACTGGAGCGATTTTACAGGCAGTAGGGCACATGTGTCTCAAGCGGCAGAGGCAGGTTCAGTACCCAGCACTCAATCTGGTGCTCCAAGCCCTCCAGGATCGCTCCACAAGTAAGAGTCAGGACTAATCCATGATCGCTGCTGGTGTGATTGCCCTCAAAGGGAAAAAAAAGAACCACTGAGTAAACTGCCAGAGTGGCAAAACAAAGCGAAAAATGTAAAATATCCATGAAATTGAAAATAATTTTCCATAAATCACATGATTATCAGTCACTCTTCAGAGAGATAAATTACTCCTAGGAAGGTTTATAAAACATGATCTAGATATACTGTAAGAGAACAGAGACTGGGATAAAGAAAGAAGGAAAAGTAAATGGTCATGTGTTCACTATAACTTTCTCTCTTGGAGAATAGAAGCATGTGAATAGATTAAAGATGAATGTCAGTAATATAAATGACAAAGTTTTCTGCCCAGAATTCCTTTTGGAAATATTAGAAATAAATTGTGTCACAGGTTCCCTCCCCTATAGTGAAGTAAACTTAATTCCTACTCCTTTCAAAATGTTTTGTGTCATTAAACCTTCAGATATGTATACATATGGTTTTGATTATTGCATAGAATGTACACATTTCTTTAATTAACTATATACTATTATATTTTTATGTGGCAGAAATTACTATATATTTCTTGATACAATTTTTCAATATTTCTGTGTATTTTCAATCTGTTCTTTACAGGGGTGAAGGGACTGGCCATGCTTGGCAGTATTTGGGGCATACTTGTGCCTTTGTGTGCAGACAAAACATTGAGGCAGTTCTGAAGAGAACATATATAGGACCAGGAGTATAACAGGGGTTAGCCATTTGCATGACAGATGTCTTACCCACTCTACTATTTATTCCTCTGGCCCCAACATCAATCATCTTAATTTATGCCATTCCAAAAAAGTAATACTTAAAATTTAACAAAGGCCCTTATATTTGTCATCATTGTTTCATTAAAAAGTTAAAGTACTGACAATTCACAATTTCATGCAATGTGCATATTTTATTGGGTAAACTATATAAATTATAATAGAGGACACTTAATGAATAGTAATCTGTCAATATTTTACATAGAAGCCATTTTTAACATCTATTTAATCTGATTAATGGTTGATCAGTGGGGCTCTAGAAAGAGTGTGCAGGGCATTTTTTTTTTTTTTTTTTTTTTTTGGGTCACACCCGGCAATGCTCAGGGGTTACTCCTGGCTCTGCACTCAGGAATTACTCCTGGCGGTGCGGGGACCATATGGGATGCCGGGATCGAACCCGGCCGGCACAGGCCGGCGCGTGCAAAGGCAACGCCCTACCCGCTGGGCTATCGCTCCAGCCCCCTGCAGGGCATTTTGTGCTTGTCTTGCCTATGATTGACTCGGTTTCTTACCAAGACTGTGTATGGCTCCCCAAAACACCTTCAGAAGAGACCCCAGAGCACAGAATCAGTAAAAATCTTGAACACTGACAGATGTTGCCCAGTCCTCTTCCCAAAATAAAATAAATAAATAATACTGTTATGCTTGAGAAAAAAGAAATTTTGTTTTTGTTTCCCTTATTATGTATCTTTATATCCTACATTTTGTGGAGTGTTGGAACGTGTGAAACTATCATTAAGGGACCAGAGCAATAGCACAACTGGTAGAGCATTTGTCTTGCATGAGCAGCAGTAAACCCTGAGCATCATCAGGTGTGACCCAAAAAAGCCAAAAGAAAGAGAAAGATTGCACTTAAAACATAATATACACAATGAATTTTTATGGAATAGGATCAATAAATACATACTGCTAAATATTAAATATATCTAATTCATATGTTTTTCACTCAATGATTAAATTAAAACCCATGGATTTGGATTAAATTTAATCCAAAATGATTAAATTAAAATGATGTGAAAGTTGCAGTTATAACATAATATTAATTCATAAAATATCTTTAAAACAAAATACTTTCTCACAAAGTCAAAATAAAGGCAAATATTTTTATGCTAAAAATGAATTGTACATTGAGACTATGGACTATTACATTAACCTTGAAAATCCACAATGTGAGTGAAATAACTTGATTTGTTAAGTAGAGTCTTTTATTTATATAGCACCACATATAAAAAGGGAAGCAAGAATATCTCAGCAAGATTCTGAGATATTCTGAATTATGGTATATTAACATATAAGAAATAGTCTTTTTGTTCTGATATATTCTATATGAATGATATATTAATTTGAGTCATCTAATAGTCATCATTATAGATATTGCACAATCTTATACAAGGCTCTTCTCAAGTCATTGGAAGATTGCTTGTTTATATTCATCAGAAGATTATTTGGATCCTCTTTCTATTTGCCCTGTGTTTTTCACTGTTGCTAACAAGATAACATAGATAATTCAAATCAGTCCTTTATCGTTTAAAATAAATTGGCAAAATAATTATAACTATTATTGAAAGTATTGTTGGAGCGACAAAATCAGCTATGTGAACAGCAAAGAGAAGGATGGGCTGATTTGGGCAATATGGTGCTTTCGTCCCAGTGGAGGCTGGGAGGCCTTGGGGACACTCAGAGCCCCGTCAACAGCGGAGGCAATGGGCTATTTTGCACAGATGCCACTTGCAGCTCTCACCCACAGTGACTCTGCTGGTGGGCAGGATAGTGGGAAGAATGGCTCTGAACCTCCTGTGTTGTGGCAAATCTCAAGAGAACTAAAGAGAAAAGTGGGTGTATTTTGGCCTTTTGCCTGATTCTAATGAAGGGTTCTGACTTTCTCACTCTGCCTTCATTAAGTAGCTTTTCTTTTCTTTCATGTTCAGAGCAACGGGGAGTGTCCTGAGGAAACATTATCTTTAACATCTCTTGGGTATGGATCTGAGATGTTGGGTTTCATCCCATAGGGGGCAGTCATTGGGAATTAAAGACTATCTTTTAATGGCAAATTACCATTAAAAGCTCATCTCTATGCCCTATTCTTTCCATTATAAACTTGCAATAGAGATGGGTAAGGGAGGAGGCGGGTTTGCAGAGGCAATGGAGGAAGGTATTTGCTGTGTTCACAAAAACAGATCAGCTAACCCCCTGATTTCTAAAATGAAAGAATAGAATGTTCCCTAAGTGTTGTGTTGTTGGATGGAATGAGCTGAACATTTTAACTATGTCTCCTCAATGATTTTGTTTCCCTGTTAATCAAAGTTGAGAAGTTAACATGACCTAATATTACTTGTTGCACAACATTAAAATGCCTGTCATGTAGACAGTGAGGAAGAAAGATGTTGGGAGCAGTAGCTGCTAGTGTAGGTCTCTTAGAAGTAGAATTTTGGAGATCAGTTTTTTTTCCTTCTACTTTTTCCTTCCATAGTTATCTTGTCTTTTTTGTTGTTTTTCCTTAAAAATACACTGAAACTCTAAATCATGTGTAGTCTACCTTTTCTCTTTTATTAAATCCATAAATTATACAATTGTTTTAAGTTTAGAGTCAGTTCCCATTTTAGGATGATTTCAGTTCAATTTATGAATTTTCAAATTTACCACGGAAAAAATACATTAAGATTCCATACACCTGTACTTCAAATTTTGTTCTTTAGTTTGTCTTGTGTTAGTAATAACTGCTTTTGCATATGATGGAATAGCAATATGATAAATGTAAATGGAGATTGTTTTTGTTATTTTGGGGCCCACACAGCTCTGCACAGGGTTTACTCCTGGCTTTGTGCTCAGGGATCACTCCTGCAGGCTCTGGGGATCCTATGGGATGCTGGAGGTCAAACCTCGTTGGCCACATGCAAGACAAGAACCTTACCTGTTGTACTGTCACTCTGGACAAAAATTTTGGACACCTCCAAATTTTAGGAGTCTAGCTATGATACTGCAACAAACTGTAGATTGACTGAAGTTACACTTAACAAAATATCTACGTGATAGCTTAAAAGAAAAATTGGATAAAAGTTTAAATCTAATTTTTCAACTATAAAATGATAACTTGAAACCTATGTCTTTCTGATATGTTTCTAATGATATCTTTATTCAGAGGTCACTTATAGTAAGGATAAAGGTTTTTCCAAAGACAATTAAAATGTTTCTAAAAGGAAACTAAATAAAATCAATATTATCTATGATTGGCAACCTATTTATTGGCTTGATAACTATGCCTGAAACCCTTTATTCCCCATTTTAAATTTCCCTAGAGGAATATTAACTAAAAGGTAGCATTGAGTTAAGAAAAGTTCATAAGTTCATATGCAGATGTGACACCTATATATAGAATTCATCATGGAGTAATTGAGATAATCTGAAAAAAAACTTTCTACCTAGTTAGGAAAGCTAAAATGTCTCTATTTTTGGAGATATTTTTAAGTGAGAAATAAAGGAGAATATCACAAAGCATGAAAATATCTACAGCCTATGGCTTTCTGCTCTTCAAGTTTGCATTGTCTGTGCTCTCCTCATTTTTGTCATGCTGTTAGTTTAATGAGTTCTTTGCTAACATCATTCCAGAATCCATTCCTAGCCATCAGCATTTCTTGAGATCCTAAATCACATCTTTGACAATATTTCTTGAGCCCTGAGATAGTCATATTCAAAACTATTTTGAATTATGAGATCTAATGATCTTCTTGCTTTGATGATTGTTGGTTTCTCTTGCATATAACTAAGCTCGTTTTAGCACAGAATTCATTTTTCTTTTGCAAAGTGTGATACAACCGATATCTGGTAAAGAAGTGATTTAATTATGAATCATCCCATTATCTGGGGACTGAAATATATTTTTCTATAGTATAAAAGTTATGGTAGAAGTGAATAAAGAAAATTATTCATTAGTCTGTCATTTTGTTCACCAAAAATATAAAAAGTTTTTTAATTAAGGTCAAAGTCGAGATTAAATGTTTCATCATTTATTTATTACACATATATTTATTACAAAATTACTTTTACATATAATTAGAAATATTTAAATCACAAAAAGTCATACTTATTTATAATATTAAAAGTTAAATTATATTTTACATTTATCACATGAACAATGAAAAAATTATGATTGGGTGTCAAATAATGCTCCCGTGACCAAAAACATAGACAAAATACGACAAAGATGTCATGAAGTATAGTCAGATTATATATATGCAGTTTGTAAACCATTTTTATTTGGTTTAGTGAAAACAAGTAAATGATACATTTAATATTTACCTTAGGTGAGCTGTTTGGTAATCTGAAACAAATGTGTAATTGTGAAACTCAACTTTACAGGCAAGCATACTCCTCTGAATATACTAGGTATATTTTTTGCACCTGTGTTGTAGTTTAATTACTGAATGCATTTGTCACACTGTAAAAATGCTGTTTCTGTTTTCTTAAAATAGATCAAATAGGTAAAGGCTTCTTAAATTTTTCCACATCCAATCCCTTTCCACCTGAAATATTTTTACATGATCCCAGATTTAAAGTTTTATGTTTAAAACAGATATACAAATCAGTAAGTTGCTGATTTTAAATCATAAAAATGTATTACCAAATGTTTTAAAGTTACATGACCCTTATGGGGTCATGATCCATAGTTTAAGAAGCCAAGAAATCCCTTCCTATGAAATATTGTTTTCTACAACATTTTCAGATTTGTTCATCAATATCACTTTGGCTTAAATAGTCCTCTTTATCAGATGCCACTGCAGAAGCTTTTTAATTAGCCTTATTTTCACAGATAATAATGAAATAATAGCAAAGTTTATTTTCATATGCTCAGTTATTAAATTTAATATTTTAAATATCACTAAATTAAAAAAATGTTACTGGGTTCTAACATTCATGTGAGGTGATGTGAGAGAGTTGAATTCTCAAAGCACTTGATTCCTCCAGTCACTTAATATCTGAAAGTCTCATTCCTTTCTTCTTTGTAAGTAAGCCTTACTGTAGAAGGCATTAATTTGGAATCCTAAATGTAGAAGGTATGAATGTGGTCATAGCCATAGTACAAAAAGTGAGATAAATCAATTGAACCGTGGTTAAAAAGTTAGCGGAAAATGTATTATAAAATAGTATGTGCAGTATCACAAATAAGAATTATCCTGTCTATTTTCACATTAGGCAATTAAAATACAAATTATAGCATTTTGCATTTACTGTGGCCTGATAAAACCATAGAAGTTAGAATACATGCTTCAGTGAGAGTCATATTCTTTTTTTTTTTTTTGCAGTATTGGGTCATTATCCGGTAATGCTCAGGGGTTACTCCTGGCTCTGCACTCAGGAATTACTCCTGCCAGTGCTCAGGGAACCATATGGGATGCCGGGATTGAACCCGGATCAGCTGCATGCAAGGAAAATGTCTTATCGATTGTACTATCTCTCAAGCCCTGAAATATTCTTTTCAAAAGTCAACAAAATAAATTTACTATAATTCAAATAAATATAAAATGTCTGTATATATGATTGCGATAAATGGTATGATGCTCTCATACTTTTATTTATGGCATTTATATTTCTCATGTGAGCTAACTTGTCAGATCAAGTTTTTAAAATTTATCACAAGAGTACTATGATTTCTTTAAACAAAGGTTAAAACCAAGTTTTACTTAAAAGTTGTTATATTTTTTGTTTTTTATACCAAATGCATTGTGTTAATCTTGGCTATAACATAATAAGGCACATAAAACTCAAATAGTTGGTTGACTAATCAATATTTTTGTAGTTTAATCAGTGAGATATTCATAAGAGTTATTTTTCTTAATTAAAAACATATTAAACTATAAGAATTTCTAAATCTTAAATGTGTAATTTTTAAAATATAAAGGTTATCCACTGCATCCCACATTACAATAATATAAGATGTTCTTTGGGACCAGTGTAAGAGTACAGAGCTTAGGGTGCTTGCTTTGCATATGGTTGATTCTCAATTTGGAGTTAATCTCCCACACTGCAAATGGTCCCCTGAGCATCACCAGCAGTTATCCTTGAGCATGGTATCAGGAGTAAGCCTGAGTGCCACCAAGATAGATGACTCAAACACCACCAAAAATAAAAGTACGTTTTCTGTGTGTTTCGCCTTTTTTGTTTTAGAAATCAGAATTTGCCGGTCTATCCCAAGGCCATAAAAATATTCTGGATGATAATATTAATACTTTGAACTCTCGCTCATAAAGCATAAAAACAACAGGGTTCTAACCAAACTAAAAGAGCAAATTATTTGTTTACATAGTCCAAGTAAAGCAAACACCAACAACAATGTCAACAGCCCGTCATGGCCAATATTAATAGTGGTGAAAAAATCAAATCAAATCAAATAAAAAAGAAAGTGATTCAACATGGTAGGTTTTGGGGCCAGAGTGATAGCACAGTGAGGAGGTTGCCTTACATGCAGTCAACCTGGGTTCAATCCCCAGCATCCCATATGGTCCCTTGAGTACTGCCAGGAGTAATTCCTGAACACAGAGCCAGGAGTAACACCTGAGCATTGTCAAGCGCTACTCAAAAAGGAAAATAAAATCAGCAAGGTAGGTTTTAACACTAGGTGAAATTTGTCCCCCAAATTTGACCCATTATAAATTTGATATGTAAATTATTCTGTGAAAAATAGGGAGCTTGGGGACTTGCAAAAAACTATCATGAGAACTTATTTTTAACTTCGAAAAATAAAATTCTTGGTGTCAACATTTGAATTCAATTCATTTATTTTATTAAACTTACATTCATCAAGTGCAAGTTAATCATCTCATTTAGACTTAATGTGCTCAGTATAGAAAAATAATTGAGATCACACCAATGATTTCTAGTGTTAACTATAAATGGCTCACATTTTTAAAAAAACTACAAAGTATATCCAATATATTATTTGTTGTGCCTATTAAAGACAATAGTGACCTGGACGGCAGAATTTGAGTAATGCTGATGGCACCCCTCCTCAATGTGTACAATATTTAGCGATGATCTATTCTCCTACTGTGTAAATAGAAAAACCAACTCTTCATGCCCAAGAGGTAGCTATCTTAAGGGTCACAGCCATTGACCTTGAGAAAGCCTCATGAAGGTGGTCACAATGTCTAATTTGCTCACAAGTATCAGTAACCGATAACACTTTTCAAATATTGTGTGCGAGTCAGTAATTGCAAACTTCATACACAGTGATAAGAAACATAGAGACAATGGCAGAATTAGGTAAAACTATAATCTCAAAAGTGAACTTTGGTGTCTGAGTAATTTAGATGGTGACATCTAGTGAACACTGGTTTTGTTATCAGAAGTGTTTTCAAAAATGTTATTATTTGAGTCATGTTTGTTAAAGAAACAATGCTAGTGCCCGGTGACATAGTATAGGGGAGAGGCACTTGTTTTATGTGCAGTCAACAATGGTTTGACTCTCAGCACCCCATATGGTCCTTGAGCACTGCCAGGAGTGATCCCTGAGCACAGAGTTCGGATTAAGTCCAGAGCACCACTGGATGTTACCCAAAAGGAGGAGAGAGAAAGAGAAGAATGCTAGGTGTCTATTGACTGACACTCCATGACCAGTGTGTCTACTTTGAATTTTCTTTAAAACATTACTTTATCAATGGTAGTACTTGTCAGCAGAATACAACTGTTTGGAGAGACTATTCGCCCCAGTTGGGACACGTGCCTATCAAATTCTATTATTAAAATGTTGCTACAGACATACTCACATACACATTATGTCATAAGAAGTGCTATAAGAAAAGACAAATTTCTGCCTTCCCCCACCCAACTATTCGAACATTTAATAGTGGGCACTTAGAGCAATTTTAGTACTCATTCTAAAGTTGATTTTCAGAAAAAGTGGAAGGAGAGGGACCAGGGTAAAAAGGCAAAGATTTAAACTGTTTGATGAAAGAAAATAAGCCATTGACCTCATCAAAATGAACTGTATTGTAAGTTTCAGAGAGAGATATAGGTAATTGGAAAATAATCTTTTCAAGTAAAAGGGTACAGGAAAGACGTCAACAACAGGTGTCCATGTGTAAACATGTCAAATTCAAATGAAAGAGGAGCAGGAATGTTTCAACATGGGTTCTTGGAGACGATTCCCAGCAGATTTAAGTGGGTTGTTGTAAAAAGAATTTACATTTGCAGGAGACACTCTGGGCAACAGCTTCCATATTCCACATAGGTTCAAGTGCAAGTGAGGTCTTTGTAAACAGTGTTCATGGCAGTCCTTTGTGATACAAGAAGGGTGACTATGTCTGCTTAGGGACCCAAGTGAATTTCCAGCCTCCTTCCTCATCTCTACGGACAAAGGCTTGGCCCTGGTGAAAGGAATGGGTTTTCACATTGCAGTGGGGGCTCAAGGATGTGGAAAACGCCATCTCTGTCTTATTAGGTGACACATCAGAAGTATAGTAAGGAGTTTGCAGCCCTTTTGTGGCGGCCGGAAGTTGAGACAGGAAGTGAAAACCGGTGTGCCCAGCAGTGCTGTCTGAAGGGTTTGTTTCATCGCCACTATAGTGGGCTGGCAGATTCTCTCTGTGGAAATGTTCATTATCCACTACATCATCTGGAAACTGGGGAAGATGCTGGTGACTCTTCTGGGATGAGAGGGAAAGGCAGTGTAGTTAGCTGACACGGTGTCATCAATGGTGTTGAAGTCTTTTAACCCAAGAGTTTGAAGGACCCAGGGGTCCACAGGGGGCCCCGTTTGCTCTTCACAGTTAGTAAATTCACTAGAAAGGTTTCTCTTAGCATTTTTTGTGATGGGGGAATCTCAGGAGGAAAATATCTTTGTTCTTTGGTTTTCCTCTTCCCCTTTGCGAATTTTCCACAAGCTTTGGAGAACTCATCTGATGACAGCAATTTCTGATGAAGTAATATTTGAAGACATACAGAGATAATCAACCAAGATCATTTTCTTTGACGGTCATGTATTATACTTCCTTCAAATACTGGCTAATAAATCTTGATTTCCAAGTAATCTTTATTAAATTCTATTTTCAAATAAGTAAAAATGTGATTTGAATTCTATTTCTAAAATAAAATTGATGATTACTACTTATGTATTAGAATCATTTCAGATGTTTATTTAGACATTTGAAAGGTGAAATTTGAAAATAATGTATTTAACATTTTAATGATGAGGAATGTTTATAATCACAATACAATATTGCATTGTACACTGGTTAAATACATGAACTAATTTTATATAAATATATCAAAAAGTCCTTTAATGGGAACACTGATAAATTGATATGTTGGCAACTGGCAAAGAATAACACTGCCTAAATATGAATTCAAAATATCTGAAACTATTTAACTAAATCACCAGTTAAAGCACTGTGCCATATTGCTTTTTATCATTTCTATAGTCTTTATTTTCCTCTCACATTATACGTAAAATTTATCATCAAATTTGATATAAGTAAAACACTGCTTAGTTAATCTTATTACTAACTTTGGTTTACAGTTGCTAGAATTCGGACTCCTGTATAATATCTGTGATTTGTGCTCCTTTTTTGCTTATTTTCAATTTTAGCAAAACTGATTTATAAGGGAATGTAATGCAATGTCTTCTCTTAACTACCGTATTTAGTAACAATAAAAACAGTATGATAAATAAGATCAAATGAAATAATATCAAATAGTGTACCCTAGCTAGAAGTTAAGATTGAAGATAGAAAAAATAATAACTGAATGTCAAATAAAAATATAAGAACAAAGCACAAAAGAAGAAAAAAATAGACCATGGGAAAATTTATATTAAGTAATGGAATATACTTATTTATTTGCTTGTTTGTTTGTTTGTTTGTTTGGGTCACACCTGATGGTGCTCATTGCTCACTTCTGGTTCTTTGATCAGTGATCATTCCTGGTGGGGTTTGGGGTACCAAGGCTTGAACCTGGGTCATCTACATGCAAGGAGAGTACTCTACCTACCATTGGTCACTCAGACCCCAGTAATAAAGTACTTTAAGAATGTAAGAAAACATTTTCCAAAAACAATATTTATTTAGACTTAATATAGTTATCATTTCACAATAATGAAATTCTGCTGGAACTTATCTGCATGCTAATCAAATCTTTTTTTAAGGTTGAATAGTTAGATATTTGATGGTCATTCAACAGATCTAGATTCCAGTCAAATGTATAGCAATTCAGAGCTGGTATGATTGGTTCTTAAAAACTGAAGAAAAGCACTTCATTTACAGAAGAAAGTATTTGAGGCCTTAGTGAGACAGTGTTTTACTAAGGTAAAAACGATAGTTAAAAGAAAAGAGGGTCTTTAGCTATGATTCCCATGCTACTGCCCATCTAACTCTGTCTTTTGATTGACCTTTGCTGTTCCAGAAATTCCCTCAACGAATTTTTAAATCTTAAACAACTTCTACTTGTAACATATGTTAAAATATTCTCTCTAAATACCCCAGAGAAATGAGAATAAATTTTCTAAAAAGTGGTATATTTTCTTCTGAAGTAGCTAGCCGTTTTATCAGTAGATGTTAAGGGAGTTTATTAGTCCATTTAATTAAAGAGATCTGCCCAAACAGTCTCATATTTCTTCTTTGTTGTCACTAAAGGAGTTACGTACCTTGGCCTTTTCTTCAAGACATTTAACTAAAGCAGAATTCAGGTACTGTCTAAGATGATTGTTCTCTTCATACAACCTAGCAAGTTCTTCTTCCTTCTGTACTAGAGTATCTTGGAGCTGTGGGTGGAAAAAAAAAGACCATACTGAAATCTGCTCTTCCTTTTGGTTGTATAAACTTATAATCATGCCACTGATCTTTAATCTGGTTAAACATGATTGCCTTTTTATTTGTTTGACAAATTAAACTTTACAGTGCCCTCATATTCAGAGGACTAAACCCAGTCTATGCCCATTTATCTGCTGATTTTGTTTTATGATCTAATATTTTTATTTATTATAAAGTGCTTTAAGATATTGTATTACTTTAAAAATTATACACAGAGGGAATTGTGAAAGTTTATGAGAGAATGAGTTGTATGTAACTATTAAAATATAGAAAAGGGTGTCTAAAAAGATTTTGCTGAACACATTGCTGAACTTTCTTGCTTGTTTTTAAAAAAAGAATGATATTAAAAATAAGTGCACTGGCTTTCTTGAAACTCAAGTCATTCATTTTTATGGTCACTAAATTAAATGGCCTTCTCAGGAATTACAAAGAGCATAAATTGAAGACATTAGTAAAATCTTTTCTAATCATCATCCTCTATTTAAGTAAAGTGCTATGTATACAGGTTAAATATATTAATTGAACTCACAAGATCTGTAATATTGAACCACCAGTCTAAGACCTAGTATTAATTTCCTGTAGAAAAATGATGAGATTTACTTATCATTCAACATTTCCAGCACTCATGTGAGATATACACACATATACCAATTTTGTAGGAGAAAATGAAAAGTCAAAGGTCAGAAATTTCAAAATGTGTTAGGACTTCACTAAAGGTCCTCCTAGAGGGTTTTAGGTTGCTTTTTCCTCCTGTTGATATTTTTTATCTAAATATGATCATTCATATGTCCACTCTGATTCCATCCTTAGAGATAATATTTGAATTTATCAAGATAAAAGATCCCATGTGATACAAAGGACAACACAGTAAGACTGGAGTGCACAGTACGCTATAGGTTGGAGCATTCTGATTATACCTGCTTGTTTCTGTAGAGCTGAGAAGAAAGCTGATCATCTTCCCATGGACATGAATTAGGAAGAGGAAAATTTGAGTCATTGGGCGCTTCTGCATAAAGACACCAAATGGGCACTTGAGAAAACACAATTGCTGTTTGTTTGAAATAAATAATCACTAAAAGATTTTAGAAAGTTGAATAATATTACCTTTCAACATATTGCTATATTTTTCCCACACAGGGGGTGAAATAAAATCTAAGAAGAGGCACACTCACTATGATAGGCACCAATTCATAAACTATATGCCAAAGCAGCTATAACATGAATTTAAATCTATTCATTGAACCTACTCTGAACTCATAGTGTATATCTTACTAGTGACTTACTTACTAGTGGCCAACTATATTATTAGTTGTACATGTAATGCGATTTGGAGACAACCGCTGGACTAGAGCCATTACCGACTGGATCCCACGGGATGTCAAAAGATCACGTGGCCGCCCACCTACAAGATGGTCAGACTTCCTTGTAAAGACCCTGAAGGAACGGTTTGAGGTTCTTCATATTCCTGAATCAACCAGATGCCATTGGGCTACATTGGCACGTGATAGGGTCCAATGGAAATGTTACTGGCGCCGACTCGAGCAAATCGATGAATAACAGGATTCAAGTGATCAAGTGATCAACTATATTTTAATTTATTCTGATACTCATTGACTCATTCTCTACTCTTTAAAGTATTCCTAGCTTTTTAATTCCACTATTTCTTCAATAATTTATCTTCCCCCTCCTAAATTTCAACAGTTGATAATGTAGTTTCATCTCCTTGAGTCAAATCCTAATTTGTAATGCTCCCATTTTCAGCCGATAACCTTATCTGCAGATGAACAGATGAAGAATAGTTACTCAGAATTCCAGAGGTAGCTCTTGGTACTTTAAAATAATTTGAATCTTGCTACTCTGAAGATCATTTAAAAATAAATCTTGTCACTATCCAAAACACATGTACTTCAAATACTGTTTGTAACTCTATAAATTTCAGTATTTTTCTTAGTTTTTTTTTCTTATTTGACAGCAAGTTTACTACCAATAAAAATTATGTCCTTAAAAACTAAATTGAGTTGCTTTTACTTTTTTTTGGCTTTTTGGATCATACCTCATGACTCTCAGGGGTTTTTCCTTGTTCTGCACTCAGGAATTACTCCTGGCAGTGCTCAGGGGAACATATAGAATGCCAGGTATTGAACCCAATTGGTCTCATGTAAGGCAAACACCCTTGTTATATTGAAAGCCCTACACTCTATACTGTCACTCAACACCCACTTTTACTTTTTCCTCAACAAATGAAATTCTTATTCTTGACCTCTAACTTGCATTAAAGTATTATTACAGTGATTGTATTTACATGGAATGGTGTGTAAAGATATAGGAATACAAGCTAATGCACAGGTTGTACATTCATAAGTAATACTTTCTCTAGTACATACTGTAGAAAGTTAAAATTGAATAAGTTCTTCATATAAATGTGTTTAAATGTATTTTTTTGCAGATGAACAATAAAAATATTTAATTCTGAGGTATCTTAGAGTTTTTCCAGAAATTTAAGTGTTGATTCAGAAATGCCTTTAATGTTTATAAATAATACTATTTACTAAGTCCCAGCAACAAGTTCATACATAATTTCCCATCAATGTTATATATTATTTGAAGACAGAATTTTCTTTGAGAAGAGGGAAATATTTTTCCACTTAAACTAGAAAAGACAATATCCATAGGACTTATTCTACTTAATAAAGGATTATGATTCACTTCTACCCAAGGAAGCTTCCTAAACTTTCAAAACAGACATCCAACAGCTAGCATGACTACAAAAGCTCCCGGTAGTACTGTTTATAAAAGTTTCATTAAACCTAAAAATACGTTTGCAAATTAGAAAAAGTTAAACACTCTAAAATGCTAGGAAAAAAATACAAACTATTCAATAAGCAATGGGAAACATGATTGCTACTTATAAGAATTCTTCCCTTACTAATTTTCTTCCTAATTTTCACACTTTGTTTTAAAAAGAGAGGTTGGTTGGGCTTCAAAATGTAGGAGTCTTTGGTTTTCCCATCTTGTATTCCCTTATTTACCAGGGCCCTTCCCATGGTGGTCTGCAACTGTGGAAGTCATCATAGAACTCCAGGTCTAGTGAGAGAACAGGAGAGCAGTACTTACCCTGTGCCTGTGGTGCCTGTTGAAGCTTCCCGTCGTCCTGGAGACCAGCAGCCCAGAAAGAGACCCAAGTCTCCGTGGAAACATCAACACTAGATTCTGACGTTGTAGTGGAATACGGGCAATTACAGCTCTGGCCTCCTACAAAGTGCTGGTCTTGGCAGGGCAGAATGGTATTCTGTGAATTTCAGTATGAGGTGTTGGGTAGCAGGCAAGAGATGGGATGATGGAAATTTGCAGAAGAAACGAGTGGAATAAAGGTTCAGAAAATATATTCAGTGAATTAATAAAAAGGAATGAAAATCAAAAACTGTACAGGTAGTAAGTACAGATTAAGACTATATTGAGGAGAGTGAAAATATAATTACTAAAAGAAATGAGGTCCTTAGTTGACCAAATAACTTTCCTTATGCCTTGGAGTAATAGACATTATTTGTAAATGTCCAGGAATTCTCTCTGTTGCAAGTCTCAGTAATCCAACAGGCTACTGAGCATTTCAGTAAAAAAGAACTTATATTTAGTGATTCAGAGATGTACAGACTATTTGGCTCTTTTTATCAAAGTTTGTCATTCTACTTCTAAAGGAAATTTGAAAGACATTCAGCACCTTCAAAGAGCCCAGATGCAGTTAAGTACACCACACACAGCATATAGTTAAACCTTATTTTAGTTCTAAATTTATAAACTTTCCCAATTCCTTCCTTTTCCCTCTGATCTTAAATGCTGTTGGATCACATATGATCTGAACATCCATCTATCTATCTATCTATCTATCTATCTATCTATCTATCTATCTATCTATCTATCTATCTATCTATCTATCTATCTATCTATCTATCTATCTATCTATCTATCTATCTATCTATCTATCTATCTATCTATCTATCTATCTATCTATCTATCTTGCTTTTTTGACTATCTATCTATCTATCTATCTATCTATCTGTCTGTCTGTCTGTCTGTCTGTCTGTCTGTCTGTCTGCCTGCCTGCCTGCCTGCCTGTCTGTCTGTCTGTCTGTCTATCTATCTATCATCTATGTATGTATGTATGTATGTATGTATGTACCTATCTATCTATCTATCTATCATCTATCTGAGTAATTTAAAAATATACATGTATTCATTTATGGAAATTAAGTAAAATTGGAATGGTCACTGATTTCAAGTGGAACAGGGTAAAAGTAATGTACGTAAAGAAGTATAAGCAAAGCTCAAAACTTGTCAGCAAATAGAGGAAGCTCTGTCTCTCTACATCACTAGGTCTCAATGTCCTTCCAACGTTATCTTGCCACCACTAACTGCCTTGCGTGTATTCTCCACTGTGTTCTGAATCAGTGAACAAACCCCCGCCCCCGCTCCTCAAACCTCAAACATGCAATCTTTCCAAATATCCAGGCAGGCACAGGTATGCAGTTTTCCTGGGTTAATTTGTACAACAGGCCGTTCTTAATTATTTGTCAATGTTTAATCAGGTAAAACCAATTCATTTCAGCAAAGTCCAGCTTTAGAAAACGTTTTTTTGACCACTATACATCTTCTGTTGACTTGAGGACTTTCTCAGGCATAACATAAACAAAGAGAAAACAAATAAGAAGGGAGAAGGAGGGGGGAACGTTAACTCAATTAAGTCATACTTTGTTAATGTTCCGGAAAGTTAAATTTTGAAAAAAGTCCAGTTCTGAATCAAGACCAGCTTGGGCAGTACAGACCAAAGAAATGCAGCCAAAAGTTTAGCAAGTGCTTTTTTCTTTTTATTCTAAAAGCATATTTGCAGGCTCTTTCTCCGAGGCTATTATTGGAATCAGAGCTGAGCTATTATGCAATTGACACCTGAGAAGAAAACAAACCCCAGATACCCCAAGACTAGTTGAAGTACAAGTATTTGCAAATATGAGCATTCTAGAGGAAGAGGCAAGATGAAAAGTAATGCAGGTGTAAAGGGAGAGAAAGTTTATAGAAAGTACAGAGCAGAAACACGTAAAAGGAACAGAGGGTGATAGAACACAGAAGACAGATACAGACCCATGCGGAATGACAGAGTGAGAGAGAGTTGGAGAGGTCAAGGAGAGAGAAGAGGAAGAGGGGAAGCATCAGGAGCAGAGGAAGAGAGAGAGAGAAGGAGGGAGAGGAAGGGCTTGAGGGAGGAGGAGGAGGAAAGTGAGCAGGAAGAGAAAAGAGATAGGGGCAAGGGGGCAGCAGAGGCGACAGGCAGGTCACTGGTGGACAGACCTTTAGTGCAAAGTGCACATTGCCTTGGCTCCCAGAGCCCCCGATTTCCCCAGTGGGCCCGTTGCACCAGCGTCTCTCTTACCATCTCGCAGGGTAGGTGATGCGGGCACCAAGCTGCCGCGATGCGCGGGGAGCTTTAAAGGGGACTCAGGGGCGGAGCTAGGGGAGGCGAGTTCTAATCTGCGGGAACTCCCCCGACGCCCCGACGTTTCTTGGGTCGCTGCCATCTGATATGGGGCAAGGCTGGCAAACTGGTGGCTGGGTCCGGGGCGATGTAGGTAGGCATTGCTCCAGAGCCAGGCTGGAGACTAACGCAGCGGGACTGGAGACCAGCGCTCCGCCTCCATGGGCTCACGCAGCTTCAAACCCAGCGCCAGGGCCGACTCCTGCCCACTGACCGCGGTGCCGCAGGCCTGGGCAGTGGCCGCCGCTGCCCACAGGAGATGCTGCGGGATTAGTGAGCTGGGACCGAGACTGGGGGCGGAGATCCCTTTCCTGCGTCTCACAGCCGGGCAGAGACGGGCGGATGGAATTCCATTCGGGCAGCTCCTGGGCAGGGAAGTGCTGGGGCCAGCCGGCACGCGCCAAGCCCCGCAGCGCTTGGCTTGCTGTTTGTCCCTGGAAACGGGGACGTGTGTGTGTGTGTGTGTGAGTGTGTGGTGTGTGTGATGTGTGTGAGTGTGTGTGAGAGTGTGTGTGGTGTGTGATTGTGTGTGTGTGGTGTGTGATGTGTGTGAGTGTGTGTGAGTGTGTGTGGTGTGTGTGTGTGGTGTGTGAGTGTGTGTGAGTGTGTGTGTGTGTGTGGTGTGTGTGAGTGTGTGTGTGGTGTGTGAGTTTGTGTGTGGTGTGTGAGTGTGTGTGTGGTGTGTGAGTGTGTGTGTGGTGTGTGTGAGTGTGTGTGTGGTGTGTGAGTTTGTGTGTGGTGTGTGAGTGTGTGTGTGGTGGGTGAGTGTGTGTGTGGTGGGTGAGTGTGTGTGAGAGTGTGTGTGGTGTGTGAGTGTGTGTGGTGTGTGTGGTGTGTGAGAGTGTGTGTGGTGTGTGATGTGTGTGAGTGTGTGTGGTGTGTGAGTGTGTGTGTGTGTGTGGTGTGTGAGTGTGTGTGGTGTGTGAGTGTGTGTGGTGTGTGAGTGTGTGTGATGCATATGTGAGTGTGTGTGGTGTGTGTGGTGTGAGTGTGTGGTGTATGTGTGTGGTGTGTGAGTGTGTGTGGTGTGTGAGTGTGTGTGGTGTGTGAGTGTGTGTGGTGTGTGAGTGTGTGTGTGGTGTGTGAGTGGTGTGTGAGTGTGTGTGTGGTGTGTGAGTGTGTGTGTGTGTGTGTGAGTGTGTGTGTGGTGTGTGAGTGGTGTGTGAGTGTGTGTGTGGTGTGTGAGTGTGTGGTGTGTGTGTGGTGTGTGGTGTGTGTGTGGTTTGTGAGTGTGTGTGGTGTGTGTGAGTGTGTGGTGTATGAGTGTGTGTGTGGTGTGTGAGTGTGTGGTGTGAGTGTGTGTGTGGTGAGTGTGTAGTGTGTGTGTGGTGTGAGTCTGTGTGTAGTGTGTGTGAGTGTGTGGTGTGTGTGTGTGGTGTGTGTGAGTGTGTGTGTGAGAGTGTGTGTGTGAGTGTGTGTGTTTTAAAAATACCGGAAATAATTCCTGGCAGGTAAGATGTAAGCAATAAAGAATATATTAAGCTCACATATAAGGCTTTGCCCTGTCTCATTTTCAAAGCTACTATATACAAATTGTTATGATTAAAGAAAAGCTGTGTTATTGCTTCCGACAGATGTGGTTTATTTCATCTTTTCTCTTATACTTAATTCTCATAATTCCTATGCAGAGAGGAAACTAAGTACCCCCTCTGCGAAAATCAGCCGTCACCAGACCCACCACGTGCCTAACTGGTGATAGCCATGCAGGGCAGGGCTGTGCTTACTGCCTTCCCAGACCTTGGCAAATGAAGCCGTTATGGTAGAGCAGAAAGTGGCCAAAGCTACCACATTTAGAACTGGTGGACTCAAATCTGGGCCTCTGGGTCCAGCTACACATCAACAGCGTTGTTTATCTTTTAATTTCTTTTCCTCACTTGTAGATTCCCTTCTACTGTATATTATAAGGGCACCACGAGGCACCCGGGAGGGATGGCGGGTTCTAGCCCTGGCCCACCACCCCAGCAGAGCCTCGCAACAAGCCAGATGACCCCACACTCCATGAGGGCCTCCATTTTCCACATCTGGACTTCCATCTCGTCAGAACTCCACCCAGCAGAAGAGCCTATTACAGCCTGGCTTGAGCGGCCACTTGCGGTCACGCGGTTCATCAATAAATGCTGGATTTTGAGATGACTACAAGAGTGTGCCACCCGCACAGCAGAGCCTGGCAAGCTACCCATGTCGTATTTGATATGCCAGATACCAGTAACAATTATAGACCTCATTCCAATGACCTGATGGAATGGTTTGAGGCTCTTTATGTTCCTGGAGCAAGCAGGTGCCCTTGGGCTCTACTAGCATGAGACAGGACATATGGAGATGTTACTGGTGCCCGCTGGAGCAGATCGATGATGAACGGGAAGACAGTGACACAGGGCATCACTAAGAAGGGAATTCCCCCTCCCCCCCTCCACCCCACCAAAATGCAAATGCGTCTATAGAACATTTAACCCTGAAGGGCACAGGGATGGGGGAAAGAGCTTAGGGGAAAAACCTTTGGAAGAGGTTTTAATAACCTCAACCAAAGTTGCGGCTCTTATCCTATAAAACAGGTGAGGACAGACAATAAGGATGGTAGCACAGCAAATAGGTCCGTGAGGTATTAGGTCACTATTTCCTAATAGAAAGACATCACCATAAATTAATGATCTGCAGATGTCTGGCTCTTGGATTCCTGAAAATATTTCTGTCATTTACACCACCCTATCTGTGGATTTTGTTCCAATAGTCTGATTAAACTAGTACGAGCATGATGTGGAAATTGAAACAACATTTTTTATTCTAGCTTGCTCGGTTCCTGCCCTGGGCCAGTTTTTATCTAGCTTTCTTGGTCCTTGCTTTCAGCCAGTTTTTTGTCTTTATTTTACTTTTTGTTTTACTTATCAGCCATAACACTTAGCAGGAATTAGCTCACACTAGATGTTCAGTAAGAGTTTTGTCCAAAATAAAGAGGATTAGAAGAAGAGACTGGTGCAAAACTTGGTGGAATCTTTACTTTATTTCCTATTCTGAGATCATTTATTTAAAACATATTTTTGAGTGATTAGTATCATATTTGAGGATCTCTTCTTTTCCAAGGGTCAAGGTTACTTTTCCAATAAAGCCTGGGTTCTTCAACATCAGTAAGGTCAATGAGTGACATAAAAGAGTGGTCCTTCTTGGGACCCAAAGCTTGGGGCGAAGCTATAGCACAGCGAATAGGACATTTGCCTCGCACTTGGCAGACCCGAGTTCAATCCTCGGCATCCCATATGGTCCCCCAAGCACCACCAGGAGTAATTCCTGAATGCAGAGCCAGGAGTAACACCTGAGCATCGCCAGGTATGATCCAAGAAAGAAAAAAAAAAGTGGTCCTCTCTTCGCTCTCAGTGCACACGGGATAATGATAGCTCTGCAATATGCCCTGTGATGATGGGAAGACAGATCAAAACTCTAGGTCTGAGAATGAGCGCTCTTCTTCACAGTAAAGGAAACCCTAATTAGTTCTGTGGTGAACACCAGCAGAAAAATGAATTTTCAGTTTGTTTGGGAAAATGTTCACAAAAAGACACTTAACTCTGACAGATACATTTTCCCTATAGAAATGAATGAATATAGATAATTGCACAGATATTGTAGGATCTAAGTCAACCTGCATTCAATTTCCTGCTGTAGTCTGAGATTTAACTAAAAGTAGTACTTTTAACTACTTTATCATGTTTCTCTAAATCCACAAGAAACAGATGATTGTGAGACTTATTTAAAAGATGATGACATTTGCCCTGATATCCCAAATTTATTTCTAACTTAAAGATCAGGAGTTATTACTGTCATTACAGTTATTCTATGCCTTTGAATATACTGCTGCTATCCATGGATTATTAAAAATAATTAAAAGTGGGAGCTAACACAGGAGTCTTTTGAGGGTTACTAAAATTCTTTAAAATATTTGGATATTTTTAAGTAAACTGATATTTCACAAATCATTACCTGTTGAAGCTTAGTAGGAGTAGGGGTCTATAGGGTAGGGGCGCACCCCTGCATTTAAATAGTGAAGAGCCAAAGACAAGTAAACATAAATCAAATCATAAACTGGATGGAGCCATTTCCAACTTCTTAGCATGTGATTTAAGCACATCTATTTTTTTATTTTTTTTTTTTTTTTTGCTTTTTGGGTCACACCCGGCAATGCTCAGGGGTTTCTCCTGGCTCTGCACTCAGGAACCACTCCTGGCAGTGCTCAGGGGACAATATGGGGATGCCGGGGATTGAACCCGTGCCGGCATGAGCCGGCGGCATGCAAGGCAAACGCCCTACCCGCTGGGCTATTGCTCCGGCCCCCTAAGCACATCTTTTTTAAAACTCATTTATATTTTTCTACTTTAGTTGTAGTTTTATATTTTGTTTGATGACTAATTTTTAAATGAATCTAGTAAGTAAAGCATTACATTCTTTGGTCATTCCTTATTAATATGCTTCTAAGTGGTGGTCCTTTTATGATGGCCACTCAACTAGATGTTTTTCTTTTACAAACAGTGACCTCCATAAAAACTGCTGTTTGTATTGTTGCTGATGAGGGAATAAAAGGAAGGTGGCTAATAATAGCCCGATTGTTGCGCTGGGGTATTACCTCCTGGCAGGGCACAGATATAACAAAATAGAAGGTAATATGACCTGCACAGAAGCCAACTCTGCAGACAGAAGAGGGTAGAGAGGGAGCAGAAGCAGCACAAGGTGATAAATAGATCGGCATATGGAATGTTCTTTTATTTCACCCCTGGAGGGTACTTTGTTTGATCACCTCACTGGTGAGTTAAGTAGCATATATGACAAAAGAACAATTTTTATGCTGTCTTGATAACATAGATTTTTAAAAAATACGTGTAGCTTCTATAGTTTGATCCTCCAGGTAATAAAAACATTGTATTTCTGTTTTTCCTATGTTGGTGAAGAAAAGCATAACTGATATAAAAAGTTCTTGAAACAGGTAATTGACAAGAATTATAAAGAAGTTACTGGAAGATTTTGATGTATACAACAGGTAATTCATAAGAATTGTAAATTTTACTGGAAACTTTCAATATTTGCATCTTTTAGCATTCTGGAGAAGCATTACTCATTATATTCTTGAGACAATTTTGTAATTCACCCCTCCAGAATTATGTGCAGAAATCAATTTTTTCTGGTATGAACAGATTTGTCAAATATCTATAGGTCAGCAAAGCTTCTAGAAATCATCATATATGCAATAAATTTATGGTAGCAAAAACTGCTTTGCATAAACTAAAGGTATGCAAAAGAAAATCAATTGTAAATCTGTTAATGGAGTCAATTAAAACAAAATTGTAAGTAAATTATATATATTTATTAGTCAAAGGAAAAGATGCTGGGTAAATGAAAGAGTGATTCTCTAACTAGGCCTGACTTAGATGAGTACTATATCTAAGTAGGTGTTTGATGAATATAGACCAGCGTATTATTTTGCAGAATATTTTGGCCAAATATTATTTTATTTGTTCCATCAACAGCTTTGTTCATTTACTCATTAAGTTATTATTTTCATTATACTTTAATACAATATATTAAAATATGATAGCAGTATTAAAAAATTCAAAGAGTCTTTCAAATATCAGTTATCCATATTTGAGGAAAAAATCAGAAAATGGAAGCAGATATGAATTTGTCGTATAAACTTAAGCATAGCTTTTCTATATCCCTTACTTTTAAATTTTTCTTAAAATATGTCTCTTGAAATTATTAGTGATAAACTTTAATGAATAGCTGAGGCATATTTTGACAATCCATGAGTACAGGAATTGCCATTTCTCTCAGGTGGTGTCAAGCCACCATTAGGACAGGTGGCCTGACTTGACAAGCTCCTTACATTTGGGGGATACTGTATGTTCCTAGTTTGGAAACTTTGCACATAGTGGTTATATGATCAATTTTTACAAAATAATATTGTCACCATAAAAGTACATACAGAACAGTGAGATTAATTGCATTACTATAATGGTTAGAGATATAGAATTCCCAACAAAATTAAATACAACTTTCCCCACCTCATTACTTTGTATTAATGACATAAAAAACTTAAAATAGGGAGCCACTGGGGGCCCAAGAGATTAACACAAGAGGTAGGGTGTTTGCCTGGCACAAGGTCCACCTGGGGTTCAGAGTTATACCATACGGTCCCCTTGAACATCATCAGGAGTAAATTCCTGAGTACAGAGTCAGGAGGAACCCCTAAGCATTGGCCAGTATGTCCATTAAAAAATATATATATGTGTGTGTGTGTAACATATAATATGCATATATAATAAAAATATATTTTTATTATATATGGGACTCTCAGACATGGGGCAGAGCGGTTCCTTGCTCTCCCTGTGCCCAGCCGTTCATGAGGCAGTCGGGAGGCATGGTGGGTTCCAGCCTTGGCCCACCACCCCGGCAGAACCTCACAACAAGCCAGAGCGACCCCCACCCACTCCATGGGCGCCGCCATTTTCCACATTGGACTTCCCTCTCATCAGAACTCCACCCAGCCGACCAGCCCATCACAGCCCGGATCATCGACACCCACCCTGGAGCAGTTTCTTCCTCAATCCGGCCCAGGTATGCTGGTCCAGAGACTCTCAGACATGGGGCAGAGCGGTTCCTTGCTCTCCCTGTGCCCAGCCGTTCATGAGGCAGTCGGGAGGCATGGTGGGTTCCAGCCTTGGCCCACCACCCCGGCAGAACCTCACAACAAGCCAGGCGACCCCCCCACCCACTCCATGGGCGCTGCCATTTTCCACATTGGACTTCCCTCTCATCAGAACTCCACCCAGCTGACCAGCCCATCACAGCCCGGCTAGCGGCCGCTATGCGGCCGCGGGGTTCATCAATAAAGGCTTTATTTGGAGGTGTTTAAAGAGTATGCCTCCCGCACGGCAAGCCTAGCAAGCTGCTCGTGTTGTATTTGATATGCCAAATGCCAGTAACAATTATATTAGATCATTCTCATGACCTAATATAATGGTTTGAGGCTCTTTATGTTCCTGTACCAAGCTGATGCCCTTGGCTCTACAGCATGTGACAGGACATATTGAGATATTACTGGTGCCCGCTCTAGCAAATAGATGATTAACGGGAAGATCGTGATCGTGATCGTGATATAATAAAAATAAAATTTGAGTAACTATATTACAGATGAGAGATATACAGTTAATATATAGATAATTTGAAATAAAATTAATTTTTGCTTTAGAGAAACCATTTATTATAATTAAACACTTTTATCAACTCTGAACTGCCTCTTAAGGATTTTTAAGGATGGAGAATTTAGTTACTGTATTGCTTACTAAGCATTTAAGGTAAACTGACACCAGGCACGACAGCTAATACTATCCTAAAAGTAATAGGAAGGTTTTCATTAGCTTATCTTCTCAAACATTATTTCATGGCTTAAACATTTATTTATTTAAGCTTATATGACATATATATATATAATATATATAAAACCATGAAAAGTTTTCTTAGTTCTGCAACTATAAAAATAATGTCACTTTTCTTCATAAAAAGAAGACATTTAAACACAAAATATTGAGCTCCTGTGGTTACAATTCCACAGTTTTGTGACCTCACGAAGTGTTAATTTGATTATTACCCAATACATTGTGCCAAAAATCACCTATTACACCATCAAATGGAACGATTCATTTGATGTTTATACTGATTACATTCTTTCTTTGCACTTCTAGTCAATTTCTGTGTTTCACACTTCTTAATGTGAAAGCAAAATACTAACCCCTCGGCAGTGGGATTATTTATATATCCAAACACAATACTGAAAATTCTACGTAAAATTATAATATAATTCATAAGGTTAAACAGCATAAGAATAAAGCTCTGTCTTCGCATTAAAATAAAACCCCTGCCTTGGGGTGACCAGCCATAGCATGCGGAGCCTCAGATGCAGCTGGGGGAACTGGAACTCGGCTCTACCCTAGCTCAGCTGTCCATGAGGCCCCCAGGAGGACAGATGGATTTTGAGTGTTGGCCCATCACCTCTGAGGAGTCCCGGAAGCAGCTGGATGAGAATCACCCACCATATTAGCTGCCATTTTTGCTGTCGGACTCTGACAATGAGGCCCCCTAAGTCGTGGTCCATCAAACTAGTGGAAACAGTTATGTCTTTAATGTATTGCATACTACGATGTGTAGGAAAGGTAGGCAGGGGGGAGAGATAAAGAGGAGAGAAAAGTTATACAGAACCCACCAAGTAGTTGGGGGAGAGAGGTGGGGACATTGGTGATGGGAGATGAGTTTGGGTGGAGAGATGTGTGTTGGAACACTGGAACCAAGACTCGAGCATGAGCGTATTGCAACTGTATGTCTAAAAGTAGTGTAATAAAATTGAAGAAAAAAAAAAAAACAGAGCACCCCCAAATTTTCTATAAACATAGGAATAAAGAGTTAGGGAGATGACAAAGCAGATTTTCTTTATTTTTTAATCCAAAGAGAAACTCTCCTCTATTACTTCCACAACAGTAGTGTCCCAGGAAACTAACCAAACTGTTGCCTTCAAACTTAACATCGAATTTCATAGAAATTTCAAGAACACATAGAATTTTCAAGAACCCTATTGATAGATCAGAGGACAGCAAACACAGGCAAACAAATTAGTTACTTTCAAAAGTGGTTAATTGTTTCAGAACACATAAGTTAAAATATTATATTAGATTTTGAAGAACTTGCATATTAACATTGAATTATTAATTCTGAAGATGCAGCTTTGTAGGGCTCAAATTGATTTCCAACATTGCAAACCTAATAATTAGGCACACTTTTTTTGTTGATGTTTACTATATATCTATCTGTATACTTATACATGAGTGTATATGCATATAGACACTCATAGACAGGCATCTAGAGGAAGCCATAAAGACAATATGGGCACTTTGACTCATATAAGTCAAAGACAAGGTATTTTGACCTTATTAGACAAAGACTTATAGACAGGCATCTAGAGGAAGCTGTAAAATCAATGTGGGTACTTTGAAATACGGATGGAAACGTGGGCTGGAGTGATGGGACAGTGGCTAAGGTGCTTGCCTTGCACCTGGCTGACCCAGATTCAATCCCTGACACATCTGCTCTCTAGATCCCTACCCAGAGTGAATCCTGAAAAAGGGTCAGGAGTAAGCCCTGAGCACTGCTGGGTGTGGCCCCAAATCCAGAAACCCAACAACCATGGTTAGAAGCCTAAAATTGGTGGAAACCTAGATCACTGTATCACTGTATCACTGTCTTCCCGTTTATCATCGATTTGCTTGAGCGGGCACCAGTAACATCTCCATATGACCTGTCTCATGCAAGTAGAGCCCACCAGCACGGCAGAGCCTGGCAAGCTACCCGTGTCGTATTTGATATACCAAATACCAGTAACAATTATAGACCTCATTCCCATGACCTGATGGAATGATTTTGAGGCTCTTTATGTTCCTGGAGCAAGCAGGAAACCTAGATATTATATATTATTCATTCATTGTATTTTTATTCATTTACTTATTTAGGCTTTGTGTGTCAAACCAGTGATGCTTAGGGGTAACTTCTGGTTCTGCACTCATGAGTTACTCCTGGCAGTGCTCAGGGAACCATAGGGGATTCCAGGGATCAAATGTCGTTGGCCAAGTGCAAGGCAAGTGCCTAACCTGCTGCACTACAACTCCAGCCCACATTATTCATTTAAAAGGTAATCAATAGCTTTCATGATAATATATTTTTTGTGAAATGGGAAGTAGGCTATGTTTGCCTCCTACTACTGTAGGGATCAGTATGACACATTCACTCTGTCCCATGATGAAAGCTTTTAGGACTGTCTCTATCTGAGTTGAGGTTGTGTACTGCTATCTATTATCACCTATGACCTTATTAGTAAATCTGTAATGCCTATTAGAAAATGGGCCATACTACGAACATAAGACAAGTTTGACAAGCCTTTTTAAAACATGACTTTTATTTCTATGTTTTGCTTTCTTATGTGTCCATTGCTTACTGGTTTCTAGCTCAGGAAAATGAATGTATGTTTCTTTGTTTTGTTTTGTTTTGAGCTCACATCGGGGAGTATTCAAGAAGTATTCCTGGTTCTGAGCTCAGAGCTAATTTCTGGCAGAACTTGAGAGACCATATGTGATATCCAGAACTGAACTTGGGAGGATTGTATGAAGGGAAAGCACCCTGCTGGCTGCACTATCTGTCTTGATTATATGTGTTTTACACACGCACACACACACACACACAGTAATATATATGAAGAAAAATAGTAATAAGGACTAAAATTGATATAGAACTTAGACAAGTAAAGACATAATAACTTTAAAATATCAGTACTATAAAAGGCAATAAGCACAGAAAAAAACAGACTATAAAAATAATAAATTGGGGGACAGAGATATAGTAAGTACAGCAGGTGGAACACTTAGAATACCCCCCTGAGCAACAATGGTATCATCACCCACAAAATTGGACTAAATTAAATTCAAGAAATTTTAACGAAGTGCTATATAACATGTGTGTATAGAAATTGAGACAATTATTCCACATGTTTCTATGTTTATTCAAAATCAGGTTGAAGATGTATGAAGGCACAAATTTTTAATTTTTTTCCTCCGCACACACTCAAAATTGTTTTAAAACTTGTACAAACCTATGTAGAGGAGATAAATATTGTTCAATAATATAGCTACTTTATTTAAACAATTGATCATGTCAAAAAACATCAATGTTACAGAAATTAGTGAAATCTGAGAGCAAGATAAAGAAATCATAATTTACAAAAATACATTGGCATTTTAAAAAGAGAGATAAAATTGAACTGGGGTTACAAGCTGTAATAAAAACAAAAGTGTTCATGAGACTAAATATAACTAGTGACAGAATTTACAAATTGTCATTTTTCTGCTTAAAAATAAGACTCTATACCACATACAATACTATGTAAATTAAGAACTTGATTGCCATAAGTAGTGAGTCCTTAGTCACTAGAGGGGGTGCTCAGATAGGATGGCT